>JANZLX010162916.1:0-14387 GCA_025531955.1 Erythroxylum orinocense
TTAGTATATTATATTATATTTTAAAATTAGTTAATTCTCATTATGGTTAAAAATAAAATATACTCATACTTATATACTAAAGAAATTTGCACATTAATTGTATATAATGAAATTTTATAAATAATAAAATTACATTTAATCAATGAAATATGTTCATCATATTATAATTCTTCAAAATATTATAGTACTATCATTTACAAAAAGAAACATAAATCAATTATAAATAATATCATTATTACACATTTATATAGCAATTTCATATGTTTTTCAAGACATACTGAGAAGTTGTGTTGAAATTATATTATACTCCATTTGAGAACTTACATCTTTATTTTTACTTTCCTTAATTTGTCTTTATTTTTAGCACAATTGTCAAATAATTCATTAGTTTGTCCATACATTTGAATATAATTGTATGTAACACAATAAACAATAACGATATATTTTTATTTTTCCATACCATAATTCAGCATCTTTGAAAGTATAGAGAAACTTGCTTTTAGAATGTTAAACCATCTCTCAATAATATTTCTTAATGAGGGATATCTGTAGTTAAAATTTTTTTGTGAACCTTAAGGCCTTTCTCTTTTTCTATAATTCACAAATGATATCTCTCACCTCAATATGGTGAAAGAAATTCAAGCATATTGATGTTGCCTGAATCAACCAAATAGAACTTACCTAACACATAAAAAACAAAATATTAATAAAAAGTTACTAAAAATAATCATAATTACTATATTTATTTAAAATAATATAATATATTATGGAAATATAGCCAATTGATTTGTTGGATTTTTCACTGTTTTTAAACTAAGTTGAGAGTCATTTGCAGTACTTTCCTATTTAGCCATTACATATGTAAAATGTATGTCAAATAAGCAACAACACATAATATTTTGGATGAATCAATTCTTTTGCCCCTATATGGTATTTAATCATCGGTTAGAATAGGATTGACAATTGAGCCCCCAAGGCTCGATGGACAATTTCAAAACGACATTATTTTGTGTTGAATCCCATTCCCGGAACCCAACTCTCTTGCTTAAAATCGAGAAACTTGAGCGTGCGTGTAACTTTGAAGGGTTATAAATTTTTTCATTCTTAATCCATTTGAACCCTTAAAGACATTATGAAATACATCTTCAATCTTATAACATCCAAAAATTCACTCACCAATTGTTCAATAGTGCGCCCATACAAAAGCAGTCACATGCTTGAACTCATTTCTCCTACTTGCAAACAGAATTTGGAAACCTAAAAACCCTAATTTCAATTTGACTTCTCTTGTAAATCATAGCTCTATAACTCTTGTTTAATTTATCTTAAGAATTACCTCAATTGGAGTTCTACAACTCAAGATATCATCAAAATACCACAACGTGCGCAAAACCCTAATCATGCTCTCTTAGCCGACCTCTTACTTGCTCTAGTACCAACTTCCTCAAATCAACTCCAGATGTTACAAAATTTTATGGAGAGGTAGCTACATGAATTAGAAAACCAATTTCATAAGAATCGCCTCAATTGGTGGTCGGATGAGTGAGTTATGATCAAAAGAATATACCATGCTCATTCTCCAAAATTCAATTGAACATACTTTGGCGCGATTGCCATAACTTTTTCTACAAATATCCAAATGCCTTAGTTATTGTGCCATTTGAAAGCTGACATCCATATCTACAAGTCGTATCAGAGGCCTCAAAGCAAAATTCGGCCTCAAAACTGGTCAAAATCGCAAAACACTGTAGCTAACCCGAGCATGTAGTATCGGGCAAACTGCATTTTTCACCCTAATCTGTCCGTTAAACGGACTCCTATATCTGTTTAACGGACATGGGGAATGCATAGGGTCCCAAATAACCCGAATCTGTCCGTTAAATGGACATGGGAGTCCGTTTAAAGGACAGGGGACTTCCCCAAGTTCCTTAAACCTCTCTTTCATGCTTCCTATCACCTTCCTAACATCAATTACACTTATAATCTTGCTAAATTCACTTCTTCTCATGTAAATTCACTTCATCCTAACTCAACATCAATCTTAATTCATCAAACTATCAACTCTTGATTCAATTGGTTCATTAAACCTCAATTCCCAAACAATTATCAAGACTATCATCATTCATAAGACCTATGCAACATGCCAACTTGTATCATTTATCCCAACTTCACTTCCCTATCCTTCCTTTGTATGACTTTTCGTTTACATATCTACAAATCAATTCCTATGCCAAGTTTGTCAATTTCATTCGATTACTTCTTCAATTATAGTTAATTTCCACTGAACATCATCCCTACACAATTGCACATTCCAAATTCATGATTATCCATTTTTAAGTCTCCACCTTTTAATTGTCATATTAAACTATACTTCATCATCCATAATTCATGTATTTCCTATTTCCACGATATCCCACGGATTTGCATATATGTACATATATATATATATCAACCATTCATACTCAACCATCATCACAGCCATTCATATACAATTTTACATAATTCCAGTTCCATATACAAAACCATTCTTTCATTAACATCATAAAATAACTGTTTACATATTCCAATGGCATTTCCAAGCCAAGATTACAATACCAACATCAATATCCAAATCCAATACATCACTCAATTTCTTATAATGCAATTACAACTTTTCATATATATGGTATAACTTCAATTACACAACAACAATCAAATAGTGCCTTGATCCACTTTCCTTGGTTTCTTGATCAAAACCTGTATGTGGGGAAAAATGAGGGGGTGAGCTTGGGGACCTCAGTAGGTAATATGCTTATAATCAAAATAACAAGCAAAATATATTTAAAGGTCCATTTCCATAAGAATTTCCCTTTTTATCATAAAACACTTGTTCCTTGTAAAAGCCTTGTCATTTTCTTGAAATCACAAATCATGAATTTTGTTTTCAACTTGCTTATAAATCATGAAGGCAAGTCATACCCTTTTTTTAAAAGTTCATAAAACCTGAATGCAATTCATGCATTTTTCAAATATTCATAAAGTCATGAATGCATCATATCACAATTCATAAACATATATCACATCATAATGGTTTTCAGGTAAGTCCATATTCATAGCACTACGTAATCCCATTAAATGGCCTTATGTAGGCAAAATAGCACTACGTAATCCCATTAAATGGCGTTATGTAGGCAAAATCTTGAGGAGTCCTGAAAGGAACATCCTTGCCACATTCGGGCAGGCGGGAGAAGCCTATTCATGGTCGACGTGCACGTGACGTTTCTTGAGGACTACCCTAAACCCACATAACATATAGTCGTGACTTGAAAAGTGAGTGCCCAATGGCACATTCTTGAAAGCTTATTTCATGATCATGCCATTTTTCAAGAAATCCTATCATGTATCACATTACAATGCATAACTCATCAACTACAATTTACATAACAATTTCTAAAATAACAATTCACATTACAATGCTCTTGAATGCACAATTGCAATAAATTCTTAAATCATTCTCAAACGATGAATTTGAAATCATTTTGAACAAAACATCATTATCTTATTAATCAAATTATAAACAAGATACCCACCTTACAATCCTTGCTTGTACACTTGATCCACATGATTTCCCTCTTGCTCCTCTTGGTTTCATCAACACTATTCACAAAATCCCCAAATCAACATAGACATCCAAATTGGAAAACGTAAAAGATCTCAATCATGAAATTGGCCATAGAATCACTAAACCCATATCATTCTTAAGAGATCTAACCCAAAACCCATCCAAAACTCAACAAAAATCAAAACTCTCTTACCTTAATCTTCACCCAATCAAGGGATTTCTTGGTTCATCTTGTAGCTCTTGTCATTCTCCATATTTTTTCCTTCTTGGACCAACTTGAAATCACTCTTGGAAGCTTGGAAAATCACAAACCCTAGCTTGCTCCTTCTTTCTTCTCCTTCTTCTCTCTTCTCCCACGACTCTCTCTCTCCTTCCCTCTCACAATTTTGTTCTTCCTCTCTTCCCTTGTAAGACACCACTTATTTCCCTCCTTTTATACCTCATTTAAGCCATAAAGCCCAATTGGCCTTTAATAAAAAGCCCAAGTTCTTCCTAATGATCCCAATCCACTTCTAATACCTTAATTCTATTAATCCATGCCATATGGTCTTAGTCAAATTGACATGTTAATTAAATCCCATTGACATGCTATTAAATTTCATAAAATACTCTATTTGGGCTTCAAAATTCATTTAAATTCTTGTATAACTCTTTCCCGCGAATGTCCGTGCATCAAGCTTAGGAGGCCAAATTCACCCGAGAGTGTCCGTTAAACGGACATGCGTGTCCGCTTAACGGACATGAACTGGCCAAGCTGCCCTTTTTCATCCGAGACAGTCTGTTAAACGGACTTTCGTGCCCGTTTGACGAACATGGGCTGGCAAAGCATACCAAACCTCAAATCTTCAAATCATCATGTCCATTTAACTTCTAATATTTCTCATAAATCCATCTTGTATCTAAACGATCATTTCCATTTCATTTCAATTTCACGAATTCTTAATTTCTTTACTCGTGAATAATCATCGACAATTCTCATTTAATAGTCTTAGCTTATTAAAAGATTTAGGGTCCAAAATTTTGATTTTAAAAAAAAAAAGTTAGGCAGGGCTTGGGCTTGGCCTGCCCATGGCCTAGTAGGGCCCTGACCATTACCTTCCCTAGGTCGAAACATATGCATCAATATGTATACTGTCTATTTCTTCTATAAATTCTAAAAAAACTTATACTATTAAAATAATTATTAATCATAAGGAAATAATTAATAGTAATTAAATATATTAATGTACTTGAAATATGGAAATAATTTTAAATTATGATGAATTTTAGGAGGTATATTGGTAAAGGATGGTAGAACGATGACTCTTTTTGCAAGACGATTAACTTTATATAAGACTTTGCGAGAGTACTTCAAAATTATTTAAATCAAATGTTGAAAGCGTTCTATATTGACTTTAGTTGTCTCACCATGCCTTATGGTCATAAAAAAATGCTAGTTGTTCTTCCACAATCAATTAACTTGTTACTTTTAAGCCTTCAAAACTCGTCAATTCTTCACATAAGCTCATGAAGATTATCTTGCTCATTTTTAAGTTTTCATAACTCCTTGTAGGATTCTCATTCAAAAGTTTTAATATCCAATCATAACCTAATAGAGTAAAAGTTCTACATGATTGCTTTTGCAAATGAAAATATTTGTTCTCTTCCCCGGCTAAAGAAATAATTATTACCTTCATTAGTTTATCATCTGGATCTGATTTGAAATATAATAAGGAATCCATATAGAGCTCATTTGGTAAACAACTTATTAGCTACTTTTTAGCTTATTGACACCTTTTAACTATTTCACCATAATAAAAAGCTAATGGATGTGTTTGGTGAATGGCTAATTGGTTGGCAAATTTAACCCCAACTAGCTGATTTTAGAAAAGGTCCTGTATAGAAGCGTTTTAATGTTCAACCGAAAATGTAATACATAAAAATCAATTATACTCTCATTTCATAATTTTTGAATTATACTAATCATACTACAGTGACATTATGAATGTCACTATAGCATAATGAAAGTTATTTTGTGACAACACTGTAGCATAATTTTGTTTGAATTATGGCATGCATATCACTGTAGCATAATTCAAACTAAAAATCATGCATAACTAAAAATCTTGCATGTATTCTATAGTGATATTTTTTTTTTACAATGAAGTAAGTTTTTTAGTTACAAAACTTGGGAGTATGTATTATGCTAGTGATAAATTTTTTTTACTAATGAAATAAGTTTTTTGGTTACAAAATAAAAAATGTCACGGTGACAAAATTTTTGTGAATATTCTATGATTTATGTTAAAGTTAAAAACTTAATTTTTGTAAAATTAAATATCTAATCATAGCTTTATAAATTCTTTTTTTTAAGTCATGCCTTCATAAGTAATTTTTCACTTAATTTTACCAATCATCTTTAATAAACAATTAATATTATCCGCTGGTCAAATCAGTTATTAACTAACTGTTAATAGAATCAGCTAACAGTTAATGCAATATGCTAATTACCAAATAGGGTCATACCCACAACATCAAAATTAAATAATTAATAAAACATTAAATAATCAATCATAATTTCAAACTTTAATTAATCTATAATATGCAAGACAATGGAACTAAGATCTATATTTTTGGCAGAACCATACTAAAATTTAAGAATTTATATATACTTTATAAAAATTGATCAAGAACTTTTTTACCACAAATTTCTACAACAATGTTATTATAAATAAAGTAAAAATGTTGTTTCTTGCTAAAATATATGTCAAATTTTAATATATATTTAAAATATTAAAATATAAAAACTATTCAAACAACAATAAGTAAATAAAATAATATAATCTTTAATAGTTTGAAGATTTGTTAGCATTGACGTGACACTTCTTTTACATTTTTTCAAATGAAACCAACAATGACGTATAGATAATTAATTCAATTAGCTCGAACTTAGATTAATTTTAATAAATCTAAATTAATTCTAATTAATCTTAAGTAAACCTAATTTAAAAATCTCAATCACTCTTTACTTCCAGTTCTCCCTCACATCCATCGCCGTTGAAGATTCTTAACATTATTTTTCTTCTTCTTCTTTTTTTCAACGTATGCGCCTATTCTGTCAAGGTCTTTCTACAAGTATCTTACATTAATTCTTGTATTTTTATGGTTTCCAATTTGTTGCTACATTCGATTGCAACGGGTCTCCTCCAACTTGGTGTTTGTGTGGTAATATTGTCGTCTGCAACCAAATATTAAAAAAAAAGCCAACTTTGTGCAACATAAATTAATGTAACAGTGGAAAGGGGATTGTTCCTACAAGGAATCTATTGGTAAATACTATACGAGTTGAAAACTAAAACAAATTGGGGGGTTGAATTAACGTGATTTAAAGAAATTAAAAATGAAAATTTTTTGAAATAAACAAAAATATTCCAATCTAGAAAATTAATAACAAAACTTGGTTTCGGGTCACCTACGTTATCAAATTAATATGGATCATCGATATAAAATTAAGTCCATTAATAAATACTCATTGGATGATGTTCTCTCTTAAGATTAAATGAATAGAAACATGTATTTTAATAACTCTTATTAACCAACAACTTAGATATGATCTTAAGTTTGATTAATTAATAGCTTTAAGAACTAAGAGAACTAGGGAGCAAGATAATACACATACAATATGTATTTAATCTAGATAAGTATCTTTCCTAGAATTTCCAATCCCTAACGTAAAGATGGTAATCCTAATTGCCACTTTGGATTAGCAAAACTGAACGTCAAATCCTACTAATTTGGATGTAAATTAAATCGATCAATTCCTAGTTGCGCACCCTAAAGATCAATCAATTCAATTATAAAAACAATTTGGAAGACACTTAATATTCATTAATGAAATAAACTTTATTAAGAAAATCTCACACATATTAGATGATAATGTGATTCCCTTCAACCAAGAAGGAGAATTTAGCTACTCATAATAGAGGTAAAACCCAACAGAAGAATAACAAAACACATAGTCTCCATATCTAATCTTTAAAAAGAAATACGAAAATCCTCTAAACCCCAAAAAAAAAATAGCAGAAAACATAAAATGATTTAACTAGAAGTGTCATCTCTGCCCTCTTATCGTTATCTTTATTAGATACACTCCCCACACAATCAGGCAACAGATCCCTACCTAAAAGATAACAACTTGATTCCCTAAATCATCAAAATCCTAAGTGTATCGAATCTGTATTCAAATCAGATTTTGTAAATAAATTTTCCCTTTGCACGTGCCCATGCTTAGTCAAAAACGTTTCTGCCAGCTGGGAATTCGAATTGTCTTTGCTTTCCTTGCTTTTTTTTTTAAAATTCAAATTCAACCCCCGTGTGTTGAAAACCATTTGATAATAATTAAGAAATAAGTTCATTAATTTTAAATAAAAATTTCAACATATTAAAGAGATTTATATCCAAAGTTAACATAAAAATAACAACTTATCAAATTTCCCCACACCAATCTTTTGCTCGTCCTCGACAAACTATATTTACAATCAATTGGCCAACTAATCAACTTCCTTTATTCCAAGTCTCACAACAACAAATAGCACACACTTTAAGAGTCAAATAATTTGTAACCAATGAATATCCCAGAGTTAACCATCCAAGTAAATATAAACAAAGTCAATTTAAAGCAATCATATTCAAAAACTAGCACATAATTATAACAAACTCTCACGGATTGGATTTCACTCAAATCATTCAAGTGTTTGTTGGTTTAGTATTTCACTCAAATTCTTCTAATGCAAATATTCTACCATATGCTTGGTTTTTCACCAACTTTTCACCACTTTAAATATAAATATGAACAAATCAAAGGGCTGTATTCAAGGTTGTATTAGGCTATAAGTAAAAGGGCAAAAATCATAAACATTAGCAAAGTACCTAACCACTTGGGGAGACATAAATTAAATCACAAAGTAGTCAACCGCGTCATTTCGTAGAGATAGATTACTCCGTAACTTGTTTTTCACTGCTGTATTATTAATTTTCTTTTTCTTTACTTTTCTTTCTTTTTTTTCATCACTGTACTGATATTGAAAGATATTAGTATAACACACAATTCAAATCTAAATCTCTTCAATTTCCTTTCGTCTTTTTATTTTCCTCGCTTTCCATATCTCTCCAAATAAGTTTGACATAAATTATGGTTAGAATGCATGCTTACATTTATGATGAATGAAGATATGAGAGGTTTTAGTTGTTTATTGTGGGTTTATCAAGAAAAGAGTTCAACTCAAAAGTTTAACAAAGGATATTGAATTAGGTTGGCTTTTTAAGCTAAATGGTTAAAACAAAGATGATCTTTATCATTTTTGTGCATACATGTATAGATGTGGTCTCAAGTCGATTCCAAGCAAGTTCTAGAGAAAAATTCACCTTAGAAGATAATCACACATCAAAGAAATACAGATTGATATATATATGTTTCAATCTTTTAGGCCCAAAAACTCACATGTTAATGCAATTCACCACAATTATACATCATGTTTAATCATATCATTGCCAAAACTTGACTAAAGTGTATACACTTGTATTTCTTAACTAAGTGACATCTCCTAAAATAAATTTAACTCAAGTTATGTGCACTACTTAAGTTATTAAAAATGGAAGTCTAGAAAGTGTCGAAGTTGGCTAATTAATTGCAAATAAGTCAATAAGCATTCAAAAATTTTTAACAAGGATTCCTAACTATTGGTTATATGGAACATACCTCATCCCCATACCTAATTCATACATTATCCCCAATGTAATAACATAAGATAAAAGAAATGAAAATAGAAAAAAAGAGAGAAAATAAAGCTTCTCTATTAGTTGAGAGCTAAAATTATGGGGTTGGTGGGTAAGGAGGTTGGAATCCTTGATGTGAATATGCTATCAAATTGTGCCCCATTTGGTACATTTGGCATTCAAGACAAGCTAAACGAGCGTCTAAATTAGCTTGGGGAGGTTGGCTACAACTTGATGTATCGGTGACAACCCGACTCTTTATGATTTCACGTAGATTGGAAGGGACAACTGAACCCAGATTAGTGAAGGATATCCTTCCATAACCCATGTCCACGATTCCCATCTTGTACAAACATTCCATATCAAAGGTTCTATGGCATAAGCTACCATCATGTCAGTATTGTCAGGGTCTAATAAATCCAAATTAACAGCCAAATGAGTGATGTAGGACTCTAATATTAATGGTTTCAATTTTTTGTTCAACACAAATTAAAATTGTATCAAAAAACCAAAAAACCAAATTAACAGGAATTTGCCTATCCATACACTCCAAAAAATAAAATTCAACCTTAGAAAGTGTACTCACAGAACCCCGATGCCCTGAAAAACTGTACGCTAAAAATTGATGTATGATTTTGAAAACATGTTTTTTTAAATATGAACTCTCAGATGCACTGGCTATATGGATAAGGGTTGACGAACCATTGAGTCCACAATTCAAATGCATGAAAATCACTATGATAGTCACAGTGGGAACTTACAAATGGTTCATTTTTAACATCATCGGCTGATATAAAACCTATGGCCATGTTAAATTCAGCAATAGATAAAGCAAATTTCTTACCCATAAGTCTAAATTCCATAATTCCTTCAGTAAACAAGTTGAACTCTTCATGAGAATTAAATTGAAATGTGCTGTAAAATTCTCTTGTTAATTCAACATATGTAGGGAAGTCAATTTTAACAAACACATTCTAACAAATTTGTCTAACTACTTGCTCAAAAGAATCATGAACTTGTAAAGCTTTAAGAGTGTCGGTAAGAACATACTTACAAGGATAGATTTTTTGTTGGCTTAGTTACTAAAATCTTTGGTTGTCCTCTAGCAGTCAAAAAGAAGTGAAAGCACCACTTCTTGAATTCCATTGGCTTCGGTTGTGCGATTCCTCATTAAGGGGCCTAGTGTTGGTTCGGACATTGGAAGGATTGATAGATTTGGTGTTGCAGCTGTGGTGTTTGATGGAGGTTAGGTATGTACAAATGACGTGATTGGTGAAGCTAACTTGCATCAATCACTCTTCTTTTATGGCATGGTTCCAATCATTGTGCTTTTGCAATCTTGAAACACAAAAATGCAAACACAAAACCAAAAAAAAATTGACTGGGAAATGGGTGGGTTATAGTGAGAAGAATGGTAAAAGGTTGGGTTTTTCGTTGGAAAGATGTAGCGCCCCACTCCCGCCGGCCCACACTCGACATCGAGCGGGATGTCCGAGCACGAGCCAGTGAGAGTGGCGTGCTAGGATGGTTAGTCAGTCCGTTCAGTTATAATTTGTTTCAAACCGCTTGGCACAGACACGCGTACAACACAGTGATCGGCAAGACATTCATAAAACAGTACATACATCAAATCTTGCTCGGCCAGTACAGTTGTGAAAACAGAACATGAAAGTAACACAATTTATACTGCTCGAATAAGAGCATTTCATTAATAAGTCAGTCAATACAATTCATTACAACAATGGCCCCTTAGGGTCGAGCATTAATACAGTTATTCGGAAATCAGTTTATTACAGTGCGAAAATAACAGTTTCCTGTGGCCAATAAGGCTGATCACTAATACAAAGGTTCAGACCGTTACCAATCACAAAATACAACTTAGACAATAAACAGAGACACAGACACAACTGATCCCACAGAGCAGAGAGCACACTCCCGTTCGGCGACGGGTATTCTTCAGAGTCCTGAAAAATATTTGCAAATTTTAATGAGATTTGCGAACTCAATGAGTGACCATCATCGATGGTTCAACCCGAACACAGTACAAAATCACAACATCAGTAATTATTTCAGTCATTACAGTGTAAAATATCACAATAATACATGCATCAGTATTCATCACAGTATATCAGTTGTACATGCACCTTGATTTCCAGTTGTTATGCTGTTGTGACCGAGTGCCTTACAGTCAGTGGGGAGTGGATTTCTCCCATAACAGTATCAGTGAGCATCAAGCTCTGTTCAGTAGCAGTATGGGCTACTCCGGTCACAACTTCCAGTTAATTGTCATGCAATTATGCATCAGTATCAGTTATGCAGCAGTATCAAGAACAGTGCAGTCAGTCAATTTACGGTAATTCATGCATACAGTAAACCAAAACACATAATACAGTCAAGGAGATGAAACCATCTTAGGTAACTCACAGTGTTCTCCAGATTAGCTTCCGCGGATGTGCGTGCAACAATTCCGGCGTTCTCCTCTCTATTCTTCATCGGCGCCTCCTCTCTCCATCCGATAACCTCCTCGACAGCTTCACTCTGGAAGCCTTTTCAGAAAGAAACTCTCACTATATATATATATAAACTCTCCAGAAACGCAGTAAAAAACGTGATACTCTTTTCTTTTGACTATAAATCCTAGCCATCCATTTGTCCTTTCTCGAACCTTCTCTTTTACGTGTCACAATTCTCATTAGTCACTTGTCCATTCTCATTCTCATTAAAAGCAAGACAGTAATCTCATTCAGAATAGCCGACCACTGGGTAAAGAGATCGGCTAAGCAGTTCAGAAACAATCAATGCAATGCAAGGCCGACCACGAGACACAGAGGTCGGCATCAGTCACAACAATTAAAGAGAGCTCGGCAAACCCATTTAGAATCAAAGGCAAGGCCGACCATAAGGCAAAGAGGTCGGCACTCAGTAAGGAGCTCGGCAAGGAATAATCAAACAACTCAAGGGAGCTCGGTTCAGTCAAATAAATGAGAGCTCAGTCATGAGCTCGGTCAATAACAGTGGAGAATTTACTCAACAATTAGGAATTCAGTACAATGTCAGTCTTAATCAAACAATAAGAGGAGCTCGATTATGAGCTCGGTCAGAGCAACAATGAGGAGCTCAGCCCCAGAGCTCGGTCAATAACAGTGGAGCTCGGTTAAAAATCAAGAGCAGTGAGCAAAGGCCAGTCGGCCAAATGACCAAAGGTTGGAGCAGCTTAACAATCGGAGCTCGGCCTGCAAGGAAGAGCTCAGCCGTATGAACAGAATAAAGAGCTTGGCCAACAAAGGAGAGCGAGAGCTCGGCCAGAACATAGTAAAGGGGCAAAGAGCTCGGTAGACACTCAGTCAACAAAATACAGGGTCGGTCGACCCAACAATAAGGAAAGGTCGGTCAGCAATCGACCTTCAATTTGGGACTCAGTAGAAATCGGTCGGCTATCGACCTCCACTAAGGGCTCAGTAAACACAGAAGTCGGTCGGCTATGCAAAGCTCTACCTATATCTACAGCTCAGTCCACCTATAATCACTCATTCTTATCAATCACCACCAACCACTGTGCAACCGAGCAGTGGCTCGTCCAAGCGAGCGGCAATCGGTTCAGCGATAGGTCGGTTTGTCATGGAATAGCTTGGACAGTACAGGAGCTCGGTGGCAACATGAGCTCAGCAAATCTTGAGGAGCTCGGCAATCAATATGAGCTCAGCAATAAGAGATGAGCTCGGTCAGTCAAAGAAGTGCTCGGTCGTATTAGCCGAGTAGTGTGCCAATTGCTAGGTCAGAAAGGTGAGCTTGGTCAGATTGGTCGGTAACAATCGAAACAGTAGGAGCTTAATCAGTCAAGGGGGGTGCTCAGCCAACAATGCCAAGCAGTGTGCCAATCAAGGAGCCAAAGGCATAAGGTCCAGTACACAAATAAATGGTCGGTTGGCTACAAAGACACAATGAGCATATGAAGCAATGAATTGGTCGGCCATACAAGGGTCGACTTCAATAGCAAGTAACAGGTCGGTCAACAAGGCAAAATAAAACAGAGATCGGTCGGGAAACAATGAAAAGCTTTGTCGACTAGGTCGACCTTCAAACAATTTGGAGCTCAGCAAACAAGAAGAGCTCGACAAACAGTATGATCAGTTGGACTCGGTAATTACAAAGAGCTCAGCAATCAAAGCAGAGAGCTTAGTCAACAAAAGAGAATAGAGAGCTCGGCAGTACAAGACAAGGAGGTCGGTCATCTAGACCGCGCAGCCAATATAGAGCTCAACCTGAATAGCCAAAGGCTCGATCGTCTAAACAAAGTAAAGAGCTCAACTATACAAAGAAGAGCTCGGTCGGACAATAACATCGATCTCAAGGCCAGCAAAGGCAATGGAGCTTGGAAGAGCTCTGTCAAAACTAAGGAAATAGAGAGAGAGCTTAGTCAGAGAGCTCGGACTAAACTAAACAATAGCTTGGTACGCAGTAGAGCTCGGTCTACAACACGAAGTAGCCGAGCAATGTGCCATTTGGACCACAAGAAGGAAGACAGTTGGTATAATTGGTCGGCCACGCACAGCTCGACCTACAATAACAAAGGGGTCGGTCGGCAATGCAACGCTTGACCTTCAGTCAACGAATAAAGCTCGGTCGGTATGTTGTATGCTCGAAAGCTACCAGTCAGGGGATCGGTTGTCCCCCTTGCCCAGCACTTGCACGGGCGATCACTCACTAGGTCGGTCGGCCATTCAGCCAAATCCGACCACTAACCCCTTTAATCTCCAAACTAATGCCTATCAGTTTACATTACTCAATTCCCATACATCCGATCCATTCACGCATGTATCATCAACAGTCACTCATTTCCTATTTAGTCAATGCATCATGCTCGGTCGCTCACCATTCTGTTTACCCTTGTTTCTATTTCCTCAGTCAATCGATCAGCCTTAATCCCATTCACCATTCTGTTCTACTGCTCAGCCTTCCTTGATCGGTCGGTCATGCAGTTCCAGCAATCGGTCATTCAGACCTCCATTGAACAATCAACAACACTGGTTAT
>JANZLX010162923.1:0-14387 GCA_025531955.1 Erythroxylum orinocense
TTGAATTCACTAATAATATAACCAAATATTTCAATTAACTAGCATAATTAATCTGTTAATTTTACAAGAAAAATAACGAAATATATTTTCATAATTTTTTTAAACTTAATTCGGATAATCTGGCCTGCCCGAATTTTTTTGGAGTTACCTGTCATAGCCCAAAAATAATTTGGGTAATATCCGAGCCGGCCCGAATTATTCCAAATTTAACATTTTCTTATTCGATTTAATTCAAACCGAGCTAAATAATTAGGCCGATCTGAATAATGCTCACCCTTACGGCTTACAAAACTTGTTTTTAACTTATGGAAAGTCAATATTTTAATGAATTTTGAGGCAAATGCATCAGTTTCATATTTAAATCTCTTTTTTAACTTATGGAAAGTCAATATTTTAATGAATTTTGAGGCAAATGCATCAGTTTCATATTTAAATCTCGAGCAGAGTATTGAGGAGGGAATAGACTGATTGTTAGTGGTAGCTACTTTTCTAAACCAATAAAGGGGTTGCGGAAATCCAAGCAATTCACTTTAGAAGACCACAGTTGACTCGACCTCATCTACATTCTAGAGTCTAGACCCCATTTGGTTGTTAAGACTTTAAGATAGACGATATAATTGGTTCCTGTGGCTGTGCTAAGTTTGTTGGATTAGGAATATTGCCTAAGCTAATCGTAATTTAGTAGTTTCGTATCTTAATCAACTCATTTAGCATCGTCCGTAAAGCACTTTTGATTTGTTTCCTTGAACCAGATAGTACTGGTCAATCTCAATCTAGAAGGTGTGGAATTGGATATGTATATTTAGAATAAACTCTAAATGATTGACATAGTTAACTTTATGTTAGTTAAATGTCATACATTATTTTTATATTTTTAAATAGAAAGCAAGCTTTACTATCACATAATTAATTTTTAAAATTAATTAGAAAGTAGGTTTTACTACCACTTAAAACAAGGGTAATTGTTTATACATTTCGGACAATGAGTAACAGCAATAATAACTATTTATACATTTCAGACAATGAATCTTACTTGCCACTTGACAATAAGGCGTATATTTATATATTTTAGATAATATATCTCATTTGTAATGTCACAATAATATCTAATTTTATTTTTGAAAAATAATGTCAAATTAATATTGACGTGATATTATTTAAGAAATAATAAATTGATAATCAAGATTTAAGAATGCAATTCGGTACATCTTGCTTATGCCTACGAGACTCTGACCTAGCTTAATTAACTTTCACTTGTGATATAATAAATTTAACTCAACGTTTTACTGAGTCGACTCACTCAACTTTTAACACTATCCCTCGTACTTGTTAGAATATCCTATATTGATTAAACATGAAAATATTAAATGATTTATAAGTGATAAGGATGAACTATCTAAATAACTAGTTTTAATTATTTAGCAATGGTTGACTCAAGTCTAATTCTTATTAATGAGCTCTGCACTTTACCTGTACTAAAATTTCAATAGTACTCACACTTTGTGAAAGTAAATCACTCCCAATAATACTACCACCTTGTGCTAACCTCAACAAAAGATTTTAGTAACAATAATTGTTAATAAAGATGATAATAAAACAACTCAAATTATTGAATCCAAAATAATATAAACTAAGAAAACAACTCCTTTAAACTATGCGGCTTCATCAACTGAAAGTATGAGAAGTTAACTAACAAGAATTCTGCTGTGAACCTTTAATATTATCTTAAACATCCTATGCACAACAAACAAACAATCGTTTTATCGCCAAAAAGTCACAAATAATAGAGCTGCAACTTCACCACACTGCAGGACGTTTTTGACCACTCAAACAATACTTAGATAACACTGAAAAAATCACACAATATTAGAGAAAATGTAGCTACTCAACATAGACCTGAAAAACTTCAGCTGCCTTAAATAACTACAATCACCAAAATAGGCTGTCAAAGATAGCTCAAAAATCACCAAAATATATACACATTATCTTTATTAAAGTATGATGATTTTATCTTAATTAAATCCTACCTTCACTATGATTTTATGCTTCTGCAATCTTATCTTCAAGAATTCTAAGATAGATTACTCACCGTAGTAATACAGTATACCACAATTTATAGCTTGATTGGTAACAAATACAACACATAGCTCAGAGGTTGTTACAACAGTATTATATGCAATCCCACATACATGGAACTAATATAGAATATTAAGCTAGAGATAATTTTGGATCTGGTCAAATAAGATGAGATTTGTTGTGAAACTGATTACGAGATAAAGCCATCCGATTTGGACTACGTCTGGCTAACTGCTTCCGTATCATGAGAACTGATTTCCTTAGCAGAGGGTTCGAAGTCAACGGACGCATGATAGCAGGATTTTGAGACTAAGCTTGATACAAGTTGTTACACAAGACACTTTTTTTATTACTTACACTGATACAGGCATCCATTTGTACATATGATGAGATACTGGCAATTCTAAAGGATAACTAGTTCTTCTTCAAATCAAGATTACCAAATACACGTACATTCATTGAGCTTAACTTCTACCTTTTAACTAAGAATAAGAACTTTCAACTTGGATAGCTAAACAGCAAAAACAAGTTAATAATCAGGTTCTAACTGACCGGTCTCTTTCTTAATTTGCAGTGCACTTTTCGCTTTCAGATACACTCTCTTGCTTTGAATTCACTGGAATGGCTACACTCTCATGCTTTGAACTCAGTGGAATGGCGTCATACTTCTTCCTTAAGTCTCTCTCTCCATCGACAAGTGAGGTGGCATTTTTATTCAAGATTTGTAGTACTTCTTTCATTGAAGGTCTAGCAGAAGGCAGTTTGTTGGTACACTGAACTCCAAGTCTAAACACACAACTCATTTCCCCCAAGTTGTCAGGTTCCGTGACATCTTTGTCTAGGACATTGATTACAGGCTTTCCTTCTTGCATGTGACGCCAGGCCCAATCTGCAAGTGATTTGTTATCGTCACCGTTTTGAGCTTCCTTTCCGGTTGTTAGCTCCAGAAGGACAACCCCAAAGCTATAAACGTCACTCCGCTCGTTTATTCTCGCTGTGTGAGCATACTCTGCATATTAAATTTGTGAGGTATATTCGTCAAGAAGCTACTCAACTAAAATTTTGCGATACTGTTTGATGCCCATAATATTGATTGATGTCCGGGCGATATCAAATCCTCGTGGACATAACATGAACAGAAGACACTCACCTGGAGCCATATAGCCAAAAGAGCCGGTAATTGCTGACGTAGTAGCAAGTTCTCCTGGTTTTGTCATCATCCTTGCTAAACCGAAATCAGCAATCTTCGCATTGAACTCTGCGTCAAGTAGGATATTGCTTGATTTTATGTCACGATGAACGATGGGAGGTAGGAAGTCATGATGCATATAGCTGAGACCCTGAGCAGCTCCGACTGCAATATGCAACCTTTTTGGCCAATCCAAGAAAACATGGTGGACTGTACCTGAAGCGACTGTTGCTGTCCTCTTCCTATGCAGCCATCGGTCCAGACTGCGGTTTTCCAGATACTCGTAGACAAGAAGTTTGGAGTTGTCATTAAAAATACAACAAAGCAACTTTACTATGTTCAGATGCCTTATTGTACTTAGTATCTCGATTTCTGCAAAGAACTCTTTATCTAGTGTCTGGTCTAACTTCTTGTTGTTACGTATACTCTTCACAGCAACAACACAGCCAGACTTATTTGCAGCAACACGGTACACCTTTCCTGATCCACCGCTTCCAATCACATTGTTGTCTGTCAATCCCATTAATATGTCTGTTTCAATAAAATTCAATTTGTGGAACGGAAACAGCGTCCATGTTGATTCTAATTTGTCCTTTCTCCTTCTGCAATTACTGATGATGAAGAATGAGAGCAATATAGCCAACAGGAAAACAGACGTTACAGAACTCAAGATTAGAGCTAGCAATCGAGTTGAAACATTACTCGATTTTCGCGGTCTGTAATTGCAGCTGTTAAGGTTTACCAGAGAGTTACTTGCACAAAGACCAGGATTGTTCAAGAAGCTAGTGGCATACGCACCATTTTCAAACTCACTTGGGATTTCTCCTGTGAGATGATTAGAAGAAAGATTGAGAGTAGTAAGCTTAAGAAGCCCAATTTCATGAGGAATTTGGCCCGAGAATTGATTATCTGACAAGTCGAGTTCAACAAGGACTGGTAGATTACCAATTCCTGCCGGAATTTGTCCAGAAAGTCGATTTCCACTGAGATTTAGACATGTCAACTTTGACCATGAAATTATGCCTGGTGGAAGGGATCCAACGAGTCGGTTCCTATCAAGCAAAAGAGTAGTCAGAAGGGGAAGGGCGGTTAATTCCTGAGGTATCGTGCCAGCAAATAGGTTATTACTGGCATTAAATACCACCAGATTCCTCCAAGAACTCACTGCAGTTGGTATTTTCCCGGAAAACCGGTTGTTGCTTATCTCAAATCGTGACAGATTCCTTGACACTTCATCAGGCAGCTCCCCAGTGAACATATTACTGTTTAGCTTAAGGATTGACAAATTCAGAGCTTTCCACATACCAGCAGGAACATTACCAGAAAAGGCATTATTTTCAAGCATAACAACCCCCAAACTGCTGCAGTTTCCCAGAGATTGTGGCAATTCTCCACTCAGCTTGTTATCAAAAGCAACTACTCCCAACAACTTGCTTCCATTGCATAAATGTTCAGGCAAGTTGCCAGTAAGCCCGTTCGATGAGACCTGGAACTTTTCAAGCATTGAATATAGCCCGATATCTGGCGGAATAGGACCTGATAAGTTGTTACTAAATAAGCTAAAATCAACCAATGCTGGAAGACGGCCAAGGCTTTCTGGAATTTCACCAGAAAGTTGATTGAAGAACAAAGCCAATGTTGACAGTTTCTCAAGCTTACCAAGATCACCAGGAATCGGACCAGTCAAACTATTGTTAGAAAGATCAATTAGCTTCAAGTTCAGGGCTTCAACGACCTGAGGAATGCCCCCTGATAGATGGTTTTTGTACAAAAACAAAGTACTCAGATTCTTCAACAGGAATAAATTTCGTGGGATATTCCCAGTCAAAGAGTTTGATGATAAATCCAGGAGCTCCAAGTCAGCCATTTCTCCGATAGTTTCCGGCAAGTCTCCAATCAAATTTGCATTGGAAATCCACAAAAGCTTCAGCTTCTTCAGATGAGTGAAGTTGAAAAGAAGCTCTGATGGCTTAAACTGATTATGGGCCAAAGTTAGATTTTCAAGATTGGACAAATTACCTATTTCTGGCGGGAAAGTTCCATCAAACTGATTATAATGAAGCTGGAGAGATCTTAACCTCTTTAATCTTCCAACAGCTGCTGGAATGTCACCAGTAAAGTTGTTGCCACCGAGGTTAAAGTCTGAGAGCTTAGACATCCGATCAATATCATCAGGAAGGACACCAACAAAGCAGTTTTCAGAAAGGTCAAGGTATTCAAGTTTGGACAGGTTGTAGAGAACCACAGGGAACGTTCCGCCAATGCTGTTGTTATTGAAATCAATATGAATAAGGTTCTTGAGATCACAGATAAATGGCGGGATAGTTTCCAATATGTCTTTTTCGCCAAGCAGAAGTCCGGTAACAGAGCCATGGGTGCAGTTGACTTCAGGCCAAGTGCAATGAGAGGCTGATTTTGAAGAAGTCCAGTGGCTGAGAGAGGGTGGATTTTGCCAGTGTTGCTTTAGTTTCAGTAAGGTTGTTTGTTCTTGATCATGGAGTTGGGAACTAGCGTGGATAATGAAGAAAATGAGAAAGTAGAGCAAGGGAAAACTCTCGCGGGTTTTGAACATGTCCTTTCTTTTCATGTTCAGAGGTTTGTCGTGGCTGTTCTGGTTTAGAGCAGGTTATTAAAGGCGAGTTACCAAGAAAGCAAGGGTGCTTAGGTTTATATAAAGAGCTGGTTTACATGCTGAAACACATAATGCTGTAATTTATAATAGGAATTAATAAGTTCTAAACTCAATGATAAATTTAATATTTTACATTAGGCTAATAAGGATTTTATTAAATTTATTAATAAAAACGATAAAAGAATTTCATTCAAAATCTTTGGTCAATTCAGTTCTCTAACCTTGAAGTTCTCCAATCACATAAGAGTAAACATTCACTTAGAGCTGGCAGCCACTTGGTTTGTTCGAGTTGATCAAAGAACACAGCAAATAAACGACTCTATGCGTACCTAACTCTTCAGATTCTGCAGCATATACCAGCTTCACTCATACTTTTACATACGATCCTGCATTCTGCTGCTAATTCAAAGGTTGCATTTGAAGGGTAAAAAGCGATAGTGTTCACTATTTCAGCAAATGTTTTGTAATAACTTGAACAGCATCAGCACTTCCATACGGAATAGATTGATCTAAGTCACCACTCACCAGCAAAACACGAAAGGTTCCAGGATATTACATTAATAATTTATCTTTATAAATTTTATATGTACTAACCGATATGACGAATTTTAACAGTTGTTCTTCTTCCCTAGCATTAAACATAACTTGTAAAATGTATCATAACACACATCTTTTCTAAGAAGAAATTATGAAAAGCACAATCGGACAAGTATGCACAACAGACGTAGAAAATTCAGGGGAACATTAAATTCGGCATCTTAAAGTGAAAATGATGCTTTTGTAGGGACAAATTCTAACAGTCGATATCAGTAAGAACAAAACCACCAATGCCTGTTTTTCTAATTAGAATATCTGGTGGTGGCGGCCATAGACCTACAAGCCTAAAAAATGTATAGTCTTTACGACTCCTGCACTTGGATTTCTTGACCTGACTTTTGATCTGTGGGGAACTGAGAACCATCCAACTATACAATTCTCAGGTTGGATAAGAAGAAAATTACAGTGACATGAAAAGGACTACTTAGAATGTTATATCTATACTTGCTGTATCTCCAATGGAAGATTTGTAATTCTTTTGTTGAACTCATGATTGCTGTTGTTCATTACACTATGAGAATTAAAAAAAAAAGACAGACAGACATTACTTGTTATCGATAATGCAAGATACAGTCAAGATTAGTTACAAGTGATTCCTAAGGGACGAATTAAACTTTTATCCACTAAACACTACAGGCTGAAAGAATAACTTTTTAAAAGAATTTCTAAAATTAATGCATCGCCCACTTACTACTCTATCACGAGATCTGCAAAATCTGTGCTGAGGAACATGTAACTTTGAATAAATAAATGTTGGTCCCAGCCTTAAGAAAGAAGGGCAAAAAGGTTAATGACCGGAATCCAAAAGCTCACTTGCTCATAGGACAAAAGAACATAGCATTCACACTAATTTAGAAGACTATAATTCACTGCACTTGACTTGACCTTACCTCATCCAGACAACCATTGGGTTGTTAGATGAATAGATAATAATTTCAAGGGCACTCGACAGAATCAATCAAGCTAGTTTTGATGGGTTCTTGTTAGAAATACTAAATGATCATTGAATACCTTTTGTAACATGACAATGTGTACCAGGCACGCAGGTCAGTAGAACAACCTTAACTTCCTTGCCTCACAAATCCTGGACAAACTAAAAGGTGCCAGGTGCCAAATTCTAGAAAAGACCTTAAACTTAGACAGCACATTTCCAGCTGCTAAATCTCAAGTCACTGAATCACATGAAGCGATGAATAAAAGTTCCCCATAGGCGAGGTGTGAATCAGAGACTTTTATTCCGGAACAAAAATGTCATGGGATTGATTTAAAACTTCACCTTCCGAATAGAATCAAGGAGTTTATCTTCAGATCAAGTTAGCCAAGAAATTGCATGCTAGAAAACGTGTTTAGATAGCTGAAGAATGTGACAATTGGGTAGTAATAAAAAGACATTAAAAAGCCATTATGTCTCTGATAAGAAAGCCAGTTTTTCGCCCCGGGACGGCCCTTGGATTCTTAATCTCGTTTTTTTTTCCCCCCAGAAACAGAGCAAAGTCGTTTAGAATAAACGTCTTGGTCGACAGTGCTCAAACACTTGATTTGAACTATTCTTTGAGGCAACGGAGTAAATTATATTAATTTCCTTGAAGCTCAAATCCTAAACTTGAATTCTGCAAATGAAATCCACACACAACCCCCTAACAATACCTCAGATTCGTGATGCCTCAATAGATAATGTTCAAAGGGTCAACTACAGTTGACAAGTTAAAAGTCAGAAATTCTCCCAAGTTATCAACAAGAAGGTCAAGAAAATTGGGTCAAAACTCAGGTTGCCAGTTGCTACTGAGCAAATCTCCAGCCCATTTACCATGTACTTGCATCAAGAGAGCTCAAGGAACAGTAACCACTCTTATCTTTCACAGATTTCCTTCTTGTATTTCCTTTGGTACTTTCCAATCCCTGGTCTAGGATAGTTGCGTAAGTGGCGGATCTCCAAGTGACACCCAGAAAGCCATAAACTATACATCCTCATAATAATAATAATAACAATAATAATCTCCATGTTTATTCTCTAAACAACGAAGTACATAACAAGCCGATTTACCAGTCTAAACCGCAGGATCAGATGAAGCAGCATTTGCAAGAGAAACATTATTAAGCCTCTCGAGAGCCAAAATGAGTGCTTGAGTGCCTAAACCCCCTTCACCATGAGCCTTAAGCGACAGATAGAGCTGTTGAGCCAAAGCCAAACCAGGCAACGCAAGCCCCATACTTTGGCACTCCTTCAAACAAATCCCTAAATCCTTCACAAAATGGCTCACATAAAACCCAGCTTCGAAGTCCCTCTTCAGAATCCTATTTCCGTATAAATCCAAAGACTTCGAACCTGCCGCACCCGTAGAGATTGCGCCCAGGAACAGCTCGACGTTAAGCCCAGCTTTGTACGCGTACATAATGCCTTCGACTAAGCCCACCATTGTCGAAGCTATTGTGATCTGATTCGCTAATTTCGCAAATTGCCCTTTTCCAGGGCCACCCATGTAGTTCACCTTTCCCATGACGGCGAAGAGCGGACCCAGCCGATCGATGACGTCTTTGTCTCCGCCAGCGAATATCGCGAGGGTTCCGTTCTTGGCACCGCGGTCGCCGCCGGAGACTGGGGCGTCAACGGAGTGACAGCGCTTGGCGGAGGCGGCTGCGCAGATCTCGGCCGCGAGGGAGGGCTCGGAGGTTGTCATGTCGACTAGGACGCCTCCGGATCGGAGGCCTAATAGAGCGCCGGAGGTGGAATCGAGGAGGACGTGGCGGACGTCAGACGGGAAGCCGACGATAGAGAAGACTACGTCCGATTGGGAAGCGACGGCGAGAGGAGAATCAGCTAAACAAGCACCCATGTCGAGGAGGGGCTGGGCTTTGGAGGGGGTTCTGTTGAACACGGTGAGAGTGTAGCCGGCGTTGATGAGGTGGGCACACATGGAGCGTCCCATCACGCCAGTTCCTATCCATCCGATCCGGGTGTTTGATGGGCTAACGGATTCAGCGGTGGAGGCCATGGAGCGACAGAGAGGGATATAAAAGCTGAGTCCGAGTTTGCGGTGATTAGAGAGGGAGCGACGAAGGAGAGAAACAGACAGTGGCATATTCTAGTTTATTTATCTCCAGTGGATGGGGTTAAGGAGTATCACTCGATTCACTGTTTGTAGATTATTACAACCCTATCCCTGAGGACATTTTCGTTTTCGGACATGCCAAAGCCAGATAGGGCAGTTGCCGTTTGGTTTAATTTGATGGCTTTTGGAATCAGGAGATCATCCCAAACTAACACTGTAAACAGTGACAAGTACATCTCACAAGTTGACAATTTGAATACGAAGAAATATAAGCAAAACACCATCCAAACTATGCACCAAAACATGAGCAGATAAAGATGTTTGGCTCGTCTCAGCATTCACAAAATGGCTAGTCTACTGTTCGAACTCCAAAGTTGGTTCCAGCCTCCTTTGTTGACGAAGAACGGCAAGAGTGCGTCTGCCATTCAAGTACGGGACTAGCCAGCAATCATAGTAAGGAACAAACAAAAGAAGATCAGGCATCTTGAAGCAAAATTTCAAAAGTAGACTCAACAACAAACTAGTCTACATTCATATCACCAAATTGATCCATCAACAAAAAGGAATGAATTGATAAAGATTATAATAGCCAAGGCTAAAACTTTAAGATCATACTTGTGACTTTAACAAAAGTTTGGGGCTTTAACTAACACTCACCAATGTTACTTTCTATATTCTTTACCTCCTAAGAACAAATTAGTACAAATTTAAGCTATTTTTCACTTGTACTCAAAGTTAGGCACGGGAGGCGCATCAAAACTCTCCAAAACCTCCGTCTTTGGTGATGCTGATTCCTGTTTCTTCCCTCCACCACCGAACCACCCACCCAACCACGAACCCGAAGACTCTGATCCACTCGTCGATGGCGATTCGTTCACTGGCATAGTCGGAACCGGGTCTTCCACCATGATCGGCATGCTTTGTTGAGCACTCATCACCTTATTCAGCATGATTCCCGCACCTTCAATCAAAGCCAGGAGTACTCGGTGAATACGGCGGGGCGCGACGAAGCGGCGAACCCTTGGCGCACAGACAAGAAGCCGCCGGTGGCGGCGCCGGCGATGATAGAATTCCAAGGGTCCTCCTTCTGCCTAAGGTAGACCATGGAGCAATCGAAGGCCGAGAAAAGGCCTCCCCAAACGGCGAAGCTTCCGCCGACTCGAGGAGCGTTCATGCGGACGGCTTGCGTCCCGCCGACAAACCGTGTGCCAGAGGGAGAGTTATAGACGCCTTTGATGAAGTGAAACGCTGATCCACCGACAGCTCCCATGCCAAAGGCGCCACCGACGTCATCGAGGATACGGTCGGGACAGGGTTCCCGAGACGTCTCCGGCGTACCCATGATGAAGATGTTCTTCGTATGGTGACTTCACAGAACAGAAGGCTTTAAAGCTAGGTTTTGAAGGACGGTGGACGAAATGTCGGTTTGTCAATAATCACCCTCCTTAAGCGGCTGAAATGACATTTATGGCCCTCCCTGTACTGGTAAAGTAAAGCTCATGGAACAAATAGATATCGCTTAAACGAATAGAAGAAATTTAATTATTTATTGTTATTACTTGAGGAATAATTAACAATTAATAAGGAGAAATAGATATTTTGTTGTGCAGAAGGTGTAGTACTGCTTCAGTGGATCCTGGATAAGGACTCGCCTTTCGTGAATGGAAGATAAAAGGCTTTTGTGCTAAACCAGGTAGTTCTCATTTTAACTTTCTATTGCTTCTTCTTGGCTGCTCTCTGGTTCATCCTTTGCCTGTAAAGTTAATAGGCCCTATAACACGCACCATGTACTCTAATCTTGCTAAATCTCAGGCATTTCCTTTTGCTAACAGGATTACTCCAAAACCCAGATGCTTCATGCAATTCTACCCCCTAAAGCCCCAGTCTTTTCTGATTGGGTCTTCCCAAAAACCCCTGTTAAACAAACTCTGCCTTCACTTCACAACCACGTCACTTGAGTTTGGTGACATATCCCAAAAAGGTTTTAGCTTTGTAAGGTCGAGGAGACCATCTACGGGATCTCAAGTTGCATCCATCGAGCTGTGTTATGTAGCTAGGGCTGGGAGTGTTTCGTGCGGGTTTAGGATAAGGACTGCTCAACAACGGTGTGTTAGAAGTTTCTCTAGTTCATCTTCGCACAGAGATGGTAAAGAGAGTCTTGTGGTGAGAGGTGGAAAGTCACTTCCCTGGTTAAGTTCCGACAAACTGATGGAATCTAAAAGATTGGACAAAGGAAAAAATCCGAAGAGTGGGCGTTCTTCTTGGGAGGAATCAACAATGGCATTAGATAATGTTAGTGGTGACTCTTCCTGGGGAGAAGCAGCTGAAAGGTCAGGGAAAACATCAGTGCCAGAAGGTGGCTCCTTCTCTTGGAAGGATTCTGAAAATGCCTCAGAAAAGGGAGGAGTTAAAATCTCTCAATATAAACGTGGTAGACGTGGTGGAGGAAACAAAGAACACAATAATCGAATGGCAGGTTTGTTGAAGTACCAGAAACCAACTTATGGTTATAGTGATCACAGTAGAATTAATGGCCCAGAAGGAGAAGAAGAAGAAAAAGACGAAGAATCAGATGTTGATGACCCTAGATGGTATAAGATTAAGAATAGCATGGGAGGAATAACAACTGTCAAGAGTGACAGAGTGAAACCTGAAGTCCAGAGATGGAATAAATTGGAAAATTGGGGCAGAAAGGTTTGGAAAGAGACTACTGAATCAACTCTACCCAAAATGGTTGGCGAAGGGGTTTACGGGGTGGGTCCTGTTTTGGCTGCCGTATCAACTCGAAGGCGAGAATTCTATACATTGTATGTTCAAGAAGGATTGGATTTGAGTAGTAATAATAGGAAGAAGAAGGACAAGAAAGGTTTTGAGAAAATATTGAGGATGGCTAAAAGTTTTGGATTAAACATCAAGGAAATTTCAAAGCATGATCTCAATATGGTTGTTGATAACCGCCCCCATCAAGGTATTGTGCTAGATGCTTCTCCCCTGGAGATGGTGAAAGTAAATGAACTGGACCCTGTTTCGCCTGAGGAAAGAAATAGTCCTCTGTGGGTAGCATTGGATGAGGTCGCAGACCCCCAGAATTTGGGAGCTATTATTAGATCTGCCTACTATTTTGGAGCTTCAGGGATTGTGCTATGTGCAAAAAATTCAGCCCCATTGAGTGGGGTTGTAAGCAAAGCAAGTGCTGGTTCACTTGAAGTAGTGGAGCTCAGATATTGCAAGAATATGATGCAGTTTTTAATATCATCTGCTGAAAATGGTTGGCGAGTTATTGGAGGTTCTGTGTCTTCAAGAGCTCTTCCCCTGAATGAGATTTTGCCCGGTGAACCAACAATCCTTGTTTTGGGTAGTGAGGGTACTGGTTTGAGGCCCTTAGTAGAAAGGTCATGCACACATTTAACTCGAATCCCAGGAAATATACGTTTACAAATACCACCAGGCATTGGTGATGATGGTGAGGCCGAGGGAGAGAATCCTGCATGCTCAGGTGAAGAGTTCCATTCCTTTTTGGCTGTGGAGAGCTTGAACGTAAGTGTTGCAGCTGGTGTGCTTATTCATCACCTGATTGGAAATAATCAAAATGACAATTGCCGCAGAGGTGATAAGTCAGGTGAAGGACTTGAGTGAGACTTGATGCAACTTTCTTCGAGATTTTAATTTTAGGATAATTTTTGTTTGTGGTAATCACCCAATTCTTGATTACACAAGCTATATAGGCACTTGTAGGCTCTAAAATGGAAGTTTAAAGGTGATAAGTCAGGTGATGGACTTGACTAAATGCAATGTGAGAACTGGACTTTCTTCTTCCTAGAGTTACAGTTTCCAGCTGTTTTACCTGCTTGAGTTTGTTAATTTGCCGATGATCAGAAACAAAAACAAAAAAACCTTCACTAGATGCCTAAATGATGTTTTTATTTTATAAACATCGTTCTTTTTGGGAACTTGTTAGTGTTCGGAAGTTGAAGATGTAAGCTTATTTACTCGATGAAAGAAGCTTGTTCTTGTTTTCAGACAGGTGGATATGTGCTTACTCGACATGTACAGGTAAAGGGCATAGCTTGAATAAGGCCCTAGCTCCCATACAGTCTGACTCCTAATTCTACCGCTGAATACATTCAGTTTTTAACTGAACTCCACTCTGGCGTTTGCTTGGGTGTGGGGGAGGTAATTAACAAACTTTCAAGAAGATACAAGTTAAAGGGGTGCTGATGGGTTAAGCAAGACCTTCGGATGGCAATGGGCTAAGCCTGAGTCTGTATCCGACCTCAATTTTCAGTCTTCACGCATATCTGAAAAGCTCAAACCCATTTAGTGTAACGGATTGTGATCTTTTCCGAGCTAAACGCACCTCGAAAGGTTATTCCTTTGTGATAAGGATATTCTTCTTGAGTCATAAAAATAGTCTTTTTATAAAATACAACAAAAAGATTGCATATAATTAATAGTCTTTTTTTAACCGTCTAAAAGGAGAAATCTTGTATATTAAAAGGGCCGATTTACTAAGAATGAAATATTTTCGATCAATTATTGGTAACTACAAATTACTCATACGAAATTAAGCACGTTGGCATACACTAATTAAGGAACATAAATGATGCATGCCTAAGTTTAGCTCAAACAATCCGGGAGGATAAGGGCCAGTTGAGTGAAAATATTTCCACGAAGGGTAATTATGGAATTGTCTTGAACCTAAGACCCATTGCCTCATCAACATAACAACTTTGTCATTCCAAATGTTGGGCTAAAAGTCTGTTTCTGTTTTTTTCTATTTACGTAGCCAAGTGGCAATGAGTCCTTATTTTAAGGAAGTTTCTTAGATTGAGAAAGAGGTTTG
>JANZLX010162954.1:0-14384 GCA_025531955.1 Erythroxylum orinocense
ATGTATGAATATGATTGAATTGTGGATATTTGAGTTGAGATGGTTATGGATTGAATTTATGAAGTGTTTAGAACTAAGATTATGTTATTGCTGGTGTTTGGATTCCGGACGGGAGGTCCGATGTTGCATTATGTTGTTGGGTTGTGATATTAGAAGTGTGTTTCTTTTGTTTTTAATTTTTTTGGGCTGTCAAAATACAGCCGTTATGCTGCCCGATTTTTGGTAAAAAAATCGGGTTAAGATAAGATTAAGATTTAGAGATATTGTTTGGTTAAGATGAGAAATGTTTTAAGATGAAATAAGTGAATTGAAATTCGTGTGAGGATGAATTTCCAAAAGGGAAATTATATGGATTGGTTATGATTTGAATGAGATTGATTAAAGAGAAAAGAAAAAGAATAGGAAAAGAAAAAGAAAAAAAATTCAGACCGGATTTCGAATAGTTTGAGTTTAAGGTTTCCAGTCTAAGATTTGCACTCTCGGATGTCAGCATTTGTTTCATTGTTTCGAAATGTTAGTTTCGTTTTGCTTCCGCTTTTGTTTCGGTCCTCTGAGAATCCTATAAGAAATCCGTTATTTCGATTTCTACTTTCGAGTTTGTTTTCTTCGGAGTAAGGAGTCATGTGTGCGTATGAGGGAATCTGTGTAAGTAGTTGGATTTCGGAAACGAGATCCAACAATAGTATAGTGTCTCAAAGTGAGGAGAACTAGGATGGTAGTTTATAGATAAAGGAAAGGTGATAATGGAGTTGAATGTGTGTTGAAATTTTGAAGAATGCATAGACATGGTTGATGTTTTGTTTATAGGGTTATGATCAACAATCTTGTATGATGAGTTTTTCTGTGTGGATGTTTTGAATTGGAATGGTGGTGACAATGAAGATGAATTGAAGTAGGAATGATAAGATATGCAAGAGATTTGTTTAATAATACACTTGGAAGGGGAAGGAGTAAGGATTTAGTAAACTAGAAAATGATGGTGATATGTCTTGTTATATATTTATGATTGGTAAATAAAATGAGTAGATTTTTATGGATTTTAATGCAACTAATATGGTAGTTCAAGTAGCATGTAATGAAGTTGCATAAATGAATGTGAATATTGGAGAATTTGGTGTAAAATGATGTTAGTATATATGTAGAAATCGTGGGAAATGTTGTTAAGTGAGATATGCTTCTCATATGTCTGTTAGGCGGACTTTAGGTCCACTGAGTGGAGATTCTTAGGAATTTTGTCTTCCTAGCTCCATTCATGTTTATTTAGAGGGACGTATGTCCGCTGGACAGACATTCTTGGGACATTTACATAAATGTGCAATTTTGACCCTTTAGATGGCAAAATCTCTGTTTGGGGTCTTCACAAAAGTTGTAAACTCAAAGTCTTCTTCGATAGCATTCTAGAATGACATTAATCTGACATACATAGAAAAAGTTATTCCTTTTATCCCAAAATCATGTATATATATATAAATTATGGACGTGATTTAAAAAACCTGTAGTACAAGGGAAAAATGAAGCATCAAACACAGCATGACGTGAGATATATATTTTTCCTAAGGAACTGAGACACTTGGATCTTTTTTGTTGAGGAGCAGGTCCAAGAGAAATGTATTTCTAGCTGTGAAATTGGAACTTATGCTCATTATATGGTTTTAGACAGGGATAGCATGCACATCCGAAAGGTTGTAATGTTTTGTAGTTAGGTTCTACTCCATAAAATTGAAACATAGGAGTTAATCCTTCAAGTGTAGGTGTTGGTAGTAGGTTGATGAGATATAAAACCATTTGAAAAGCATATACCCAGTATGTGAGGGGTAACTGATCTTGAACTAATGATGGCAACCCCATCTCAACAACATGTCGATGTTTGTTCTGCTCTTCCATTCTATACAAAGTTATAAGGACAGGTGAACCTTATTTCAATTTCTACTGCTTGTGTAATATTCATAAAAACTTTGTATTAAGTCCCATTGTCACATTGTATGGTTTTGATTTTAGTGTTAAAATAATTTTCAACTTGTGCCCGAAATAAGATAAAAGCATTCACAACTTCTCCTTTATGTTTAAGTAGATATATCTAGGTGTATATACTGTAATCATCAACAAAATGAATATAGAACTAATGACCACTTACTGATTGAACTGGTGAAGGTCCCCAAAGGTTCATATGACCTAAATCTAAAGGAGAAGAAGCACTCGACACAGATTTAGAAAAGGGTAACTAATTTGATTTGCCATATTGGCATGCTTCATAGGAAAAATTCAGCTGTTTAATGCTCACATTGCATTTATTCAATATTTGCTTTAGAACTCTATCACTGGGATGTCCTAACGTATAATGCCATTTTGAGAACTCTTTTCCTTTCTGTGTAAGTGACGTCATATGAATTTAAGCCACCGGAGCACGTTCAAACATTTTATACTTTCCTTAGTTTGATATCTAGCGCACCAGAGGACGACTTGTCTTCTTATCCTTTACATCATAACCATCATTAGTAAAATGAACATCTACTAGATTGTCCTTAGTGAGTTTATTTACACTCATGAGATTTTTAGTTGTAGAAGGGACTAGCAATACATCTTTAAGATGGAGTCTGAAGTTAGACATAGATAGAGAGGTGGAACCTATTCCAACTACACGAGTTGGTTCTCCAGTGCAAGTATAGAGATGAGTCTTATGATTGATATTCTCTAATTGATTAGCATATGGAGTCACTTGATAGTTTACTCCACTGTCCATATACCATATTGGATTGAAAATTATTTATGGATGAGCATAGCACCCTTCTGATGAGTTAGCATAGAAAGCTTGTGGGGTAGAATAGTTCCCAAAACTATGTCCAAAACTAGATGGAGGTTGAAAATTTCTATCGAAACGATGGTACTATTAAATGTCCTGGTTTCCCACACAAATAACAATATGGTTGATTTCCATTACTAAAGCCACCTCGATTTCCACGGCCTTGACGTCCTCGAGAGTTAGCACGTGATCCAATCCATGAACCTTGCTTAATGGTATTTTGATTTGTATTAGAGGATTGATTATCTGTGTCATCACATTGAGCAACATTTACAGTGTGTGGAATAGATAGAGTCGAAAAATGGTTAAGTTGGTCCGACAACTTTCGAAGGCAAGGAGAGCAAATTGTGCTTCAATCCAAGTAAGGTTGGGTTGATCAACCAACTTTACTATAATAGCATTATATTCTGAGTCAAGACCAATTAGTGTATGAAGAACGAGATCATCCGTTGCAACAGGGACTCCAGCTAGTAGTAGCTGATTTGCAACACTTTTCATTTTGCTAATGTACTCATCCATCTTCATTAGGGTTTTACGTGTTTGATGAAGCTCCAACTTGAGCATCATAATACGTGATTTCATTAATGCACAGGTGACATTACGAGCACTAGCCTAAAGATAACGAGTTATGCGGTAGTGAAGCAGTTGAGTTCCAACTTCTTGGGTCATTATATTATGTAACCAACCAACTAGAAGTTGATCTACATCATATCATTCTTTAAAGACTGGATTTGGAGTCATTTTTTCTCCTTCAGAGATGAACCGAGAGGGTGTCGAACTAGAGTCATTGATATGTGACTCAAAGAGGTTTCCTTCGATTAGTGGTTGGACAACAGATTCCCACACGAGATAGTTTCCTCTATCCAACTTCATAGAGGTTGTTTAGTTAGAGGAATTAAAAAGAGAGTATGTTTTGGAGGTGTAGGTAGTCGAGATAAAGGTAGCAGAAGATGTAGAAGACGCTGAAGAGGAAGCCATTGGAGAATAAAACTCTTTGATACCAAGTAAGAAAGGCTACGCAGTGAATGGAATAATTAGCACACTGAAGTGTGTGCTCATGCTTTTCATATATATCAGTTGTAGTAATAGAATTTATTACATGAGAGACAGAGAGAGTGTGGTTTAGCCATACACGTGTATATGCAAAAAAAATAATACAGTATGTAAAGAATGATACAGAATAAAGATTTTAATTCTATGTTCTAACAAACTAACTCAGAAGTTTTTGGCTAAAAACACTTAAACAGATATCTAATAAGACCTTATTTCCAAGGAGTTCTAATGTTCAAAAACATTAGTTAACTAGGGTATACGTGTTCTAATTTTATTCATTTTGGGTTTCAAAACGGCCAATAGCAACTGTCACTACTCATCTTCACTGTATGTTGATTCTGTTCGTACTTGATCCTAGCTCATTGGTTGGCTATAGTTAAAAAACCCTTTTGATCTCTTAAGTTGGCTATAGTTTGGCAATAGTTACAAGTTACCAAAGTTTTATGTACTTCTTGATCATATTTTCTCTTAGCTAACTTATCCTAAAATGCCTTTGTATACAAACAACTAAAATTTTCATTCCAATAACATTTAAAGTAAAAGTCTTAACGTATTCTATTCATATACCTCAAGACAATGCTTTTGTTTCGTTTACTTCTTTCCATCTTAAGAAATTTATTTTAAATGCTATTACAATCCTATCAAAACTTTGAACTTAGTAAATATAAAAATATTAAACTATTAATAATTAATCTCTTCTTTGAAAATATTAGCTTCATTTCAAGGGAACAATTTATTGCAGAATCTTGTTTGGTTGTCAGGTTTGCTCACAGCCTCTTCCTACTCCTTTACTAATTGCACTTTTCCTAAAATAGTTAAATATAAGACATGATACTTTCATGTGACATGAATTTAGGAATGACTAGTATATAAGATTTAGTAATATTAATAAGACATCCTAAATTCATGTCATAGGAAAGTAACTCTAAAATTTAGGAATAACTAGCATATAAAATTGAAAAACAATCAAGACGCTACTACAAAAGGTACTTTAGGCAACAAACAAAAGCATAGATCCACCAATTCTTGTTTTAGTTAAAACAAAATTACGAAGAGTTAGAGGGGATGGAATTCTTCTCTTATTCCATTTTCATTGATCTTTCTCCCGACTAGCTTCCTGCTCCTTTCTATTCTTCTTCCTTTATTACCTCTTATATTAACTCATCTTTCTATTCCCCAAACTACCTTCTTTATTCCTTTCATCTCTATTCAGTTCCATATTGAAGCTTCTTCTTTTCAAATTTGTTTTTTTCACTATTCTTTTCCTTTCTCTTCAAAAGGCATTTTGTTCCCCTTTTTCTGTCTTCTTTCCTACTATTTCCCCTTTTCACATTTCTGGTTTTCGTCATCTACTCAAGCTGACCTGACATTCTGTTTTTTTTACCAAACTAAGTTTTTTAATCTTTTAAAATGTTAATAGCTCCTCTGTCATCCACTGATTTTCCTCAAAGGATATAAAAGGCTCCTCACTTCCTCCTTAAGTTGCTCCTGTAGTTTCTTAAAATTATTTGATATAAGTTTAGACAAATAGTTGTATGTTTTGGATCAAAGCATACTTATGCATAACATAAATGGAAATAATACAAAGTTAGATAGGTGAGATTATCTTTTATGCTACGTTGGCAAGATCAATATAATGAGAATCATAAAGTTAAATACAAGTATATATGTATCCTTTTAATTATGAATCATATGAAACTGGTGAAACATATTGATTTGAAGAATAACTAAATCATCCTTTGTGAAAGGATGATGATGGTATTAAATTGTTAAATTTTATACATATGATGTGTTGGATGTAATAACAATTCATAAAAGGATGACTACTTATGTCTCTTTATATATAATAATGAATTTATATGATACAGTTATACATATTAAATAAAAATTGTTTTAAAATTTAAAATGATTAAATCTAAGTAAAAATTAAACATTAAGAATGTTGAAGCACTTTAATGAGATCGATGTAGTGAAATTTAAATTTTTTGGTTATATATAGGAATGAGATTATCTAGTGAATACCACCATAACTAAATTTCATAATAGTTTGGATTTGTGTAAAGAGAACGATAATATGAGATATTGTATAATGTAATGCTTATTTTCTATTTTTATGACTTGTATACATTAACTTACCTTTAATAGCTCTAATTAAGTCAAAGATTTCATATTAGATACAGAATGGTAAGAATTTGAAAGATTAAAAGTTAATGATTTTGGGATATGAAACTTAGTTGAAGTACGAGAACTAAATCATACTATAGAAAGTTATATCTAAAAAGTTGCATTTAATCTTCTAGACCCTATTGAAAAAATGTTTATTTCAGTAATTACTTATTGGAGAATCATTCTTAAGATAAGTAGTGAGAATAAGATGAATCTTGGAAGTTCAAATCTCATAGCAAAAACTTCCAAATGGAACTAGTGCTTTTGTTGATACATTTAATGTATAATTAAAAGGTTACGAGATGTTAAAAGAGTCTCTTTCATGATCAATTCAAAGTTTTTATTTTGAAGATATCATATATGTAAGAAGGCCAGTAGCAGTAAGTTATACGATTTAGTGGGAGTGTGTAGAGACATATTTCTCACAAAGGAAAACAAATCATATTTTTAATTATTAAAGATATAATAGTCTATGAACAACTCTTATTGGATATTGAAAGGTAATAATTTAATTTTGGGAATTATGTCTATAGGAAATTAGATCCATAGAGATATCTACAAAACTTTTTTTTTTGAAAATTAAATGTAAAAATTCATTAAAACCCATAAAGGCATCAAAAAGGGGCATTATAAGACTGTGCCAAGCTAATAAAGAAAAAATACAATATTCTTTCTATAATTCGTTGAAAGAGACTAAAGAATTAAAATTTTCATTATTATCTGAAATGGGTGCTCAATTTTTCAATAGCTTGATGAACTACCGAGGTTTCTCTATTCTAATAATGTAGCTTATGTGTTAAAGCAAGCTTCTCAGTTTTGGCCTTGTTAAACAATCTTTGATCTTTTTTACGTCCAAATTGCATATGCTGAACAATTAAGGCTAAGATATATTTGACCTTTTCCAGTGTGTGGAACTTTTTCTCAGCCTGTATCAGTATACTGTTATAGCAATAAAAACTCAATGTATGTTAAATTCAAACCCAAATGGATTTTGTATAATTGCTTTTGAAGAAGAGATGATCAATGTTTTCTGCCTCAAGATTGTATAGTTCACATAAGATATCGTTAGATCTAGCTATCCTATCTTTTGTTTTCTATCTTCTCTAAGGTGCTAGCCAAGTGATAAAGGAGCCTTTAAGTTGCAAAGATCCTTTTAAACAATTTTGAACTAAGGAATGTGAGGAATGGTAGGCTTGAGAGCTTTAAGGCATGAAAAGTTAGAGCAATCTCCTTTGTTATTGATGAACCACATAGGCTTATCAGTTAATGATGGATTAGGTAGATAGTTTGGAAAATACCTTAGGAGTCTTTCAACCCCCTGCTTGGAAAATGCCAAGAATTGTGATCTATGACACTACTGACTCAAGCATATGTTGAAATTCTAGAAGTAAGTGAAGATATATCATCTCTTAGGCAAAAGGAATTTAGAGAAGTCCAATTATTAAACTAGAACCCTGTATCCTCCCTATTCCCCACCTGAATTTTGACGGAAGGATATATAACTTGTCTTTTTCTTAAAATTTTAATGAAAGGCCAAGAGTGTTATTTCCTTTATGTCATTTGCCATAAGCTGGAGTTCTTAAGGTAGAATTCACTTATCCATTTGCTCCAAAGATATTCCTTATCCTTAAATAGCCTCCAAGTCCTTTTAGCCACTTATATTGTTTGAAAGGTTTAGATTAAAGTAAGGCCAAGCCCTCCATCCTACTTTCTCCAACATATTTGTTCCCATTTGACTTTAACTCCTTTGGAGTTGTCACTCTTACCTAATCAAAGAAAGTTTCTAATGCATTTTCTCAATCGTCTTGATGATTCTTTTTGTAAAAGGAGATTTTAGCTTCAATTTGTGAAGTTTATTTAGTATAAAGATAATGAGCCATACGCTCTCAGCCTGTGAAAATGCTCTATTATGCCAAGGATTAATCATTTTCTTATATTTCTCCAAAATCATCAAACAATCCTATTATTTTAGCTTTTTGGAAGACATGGGAATCCTCAGATATTTAAAAGGTAGGCTATGCAAATTTAAACCAAAAATCTATTGAAAGCTAGCAATGTTGTAATATCCTGTTTTTGGAACATGCTTAGGGTTTAACCCTAGATTAAGTATTACATATACATGTATAACATTAGCATTTATACACGAATTTATATTTTAAAACATTACAAAAATAACATATGCACTCAATTGACTTATTCTGGGGTATGAAAAATGTTAAGTGATCATGATGTGAATTATTAATTAATATGACTTGAATTTTGGTATGATTGGATTTCAATGAGTAAATTGGAATTAATGTTATGGATTGGTAAATTGATGGATTAAAATGTACGTTTGGACTAGGACAAATGCCAAATGGTAGGATAAATTGATACACGAAAAATTTGGATGATTTAGCCTAAAATGATTGACATTTGGCATAGTTAAAATTGGTGACAAATGAACTAGTAATTAATTGACAAATGGACCAATTATTTTGTAACATGTGGACTAATTATAATGAGACATATGGACTCATTAATTGGTGACATATTGCAGCATATATACTTGATACATGTTGAACATGCCTTTAGACATATGGTCATTCCATTAGATGACACCTAACACCTTAGGTGAAACATTCGGCAGGAGCAAATTTGGTTTAGCGCATTCTTGTTCTTTCTTCTCTCACTCATGCCACTGAAACTCTTTTCTTTCACCTCCATGAACTTGCTTATGGTTATGCCTAATTGTTGCACAAATAATCCATGTTTTATCTTTAAAAAGTTAAGTAAAAGATCGACTTGTAGTTGCCTTACTAAACCTAGCCGAAATCCATCTAAGTTTTACCTTGAATGCGTGATGTTTCTGCTTACTTAGAGTACTAGATTAGCTTGATCTTTGAGTTGAAATTGGAGTTAAACATGTAAGTAAATGATTAGTGTTTATAGTATGTTATGATAGAGAATTGACGATGATGAATTAGGATGAATTCCATATGATGTTAATGATTGATTGTGTTGGAATATGTCAGCGATAGTATTTTCACTAAATAGACATCAGTATTTTGGCCATAACTTGATCTGTAGATATCCAAATGAGATAATTTTAATTTTATATTAAACTAGAGACATATGGATATATTTTTCATGAAGGAATCTAATTTTAATTATGTCTCGAAAAGTTTCAAAATTTGGCTTGAAGTTGAGTTTTTAGAATTTGTCGCGATTTGGGAATAATCTGTAATATTTTAAGTATAAATTGCATAATACTGAACCAAACTGCATGTAATTGGTGTCATTAGAAACTTAAGACATATGAGAACATTTTTTAGAAGAATGTATGACCTATACACTTTATTTTCCTTATCAAAATGGCCATGTAAAATTGATCCGAAATACTATTTTAAGAAAAACTGGAATGATGCTTGAATAAATGGTAGTACACGATTGTGCACAAACACGATCGTGACAGAAAGGAAACTTTAGAGGGTTGCACGAGGAGTAATTGGAAGTGCATGATCATGACAACGAAGGTGGACTGCTATTTTATAGCTTTGAACACCCTTTACTCTTTTGACCATAACTTCTTCTCCGGACCTCCGATTAACTTAAAATTTGAACTACAAGCTCCTCACACATTGCCCTTACTCTCCACCAAAATTCATGATCAAATGAATTCATTAGGAAAGGATTGGTAATGATCGATTGATGTTGTTATAATAATCAAGTGTATTGAGCTATGAATCTTAGTGCATGATTGAGTGACAAACTTAGAATAAATTTGTATTATTGAGGTGTAAACCTAAGTTAAAATTAGACATGAGTTTTGAAGTATGAATGATCATAAGTTAATTTGTGAATAAAGGAAACATACCTGGAATAGTATTTGGGCATGCATTGAACATGACATATGTATATATGTGCACAAATGAATAAGTATTTGATTGATCGACTTTTTAATGTGAATTATGTGTGAAGTGTATGATTTTATACACTCAAGTCAGAGGCCATTCAGACATTGCTAGACCATCTAGGCAATAGCATAATTGGAGCGTACCGTGAGTCAACCTAGATGATCTTCCTAGGATTGATTATTCTGTTTAACTTCTAATTATTGAACTATTTGTGATTTGTTTGTGAATTTTAGACTTTAATGGTCCGAGGAGTTTGATATTTGGGAATGTATTGGAAGTGTTCTATTTGCATCTAAATTTTAAATGATATCTGTATACTCAACAAAAGTTAAATACCAAACTGAGGTCTGATGAATTTGATATTCTGTCTGTGTATTAAAAGTGAATGCTATACATAGCATATTCTGTTATTTGATGCATTGCATAAAATGCATGTTTAGATAAAGGCATTGTGATCAGAGCAGCTAGTCTGAAAGAACTTTAAGCTCAGAATTCTGCATGTAGAACTCTGATCCGTGATTTCTGTATCTGACTAAGCCCAATGGGATAGTATCTGTATTTGTATTTGAAAGGCACTCGGTCATAACAAATAATAACGAATCTGGAGTCTCATATGCATCTGCATTTGTATATTTACGATTATGGAATGTATGATTATAAAAACTTTTTTGAAATTGTTACGATAAAGTGATATGCCATGATTATGCGATTGATTGGTTTATTCATGTTCTGAAAGAATGTTTATGAAATTGATTGGTTGTCTGATATTTGTATATTTGACCTGAGTGAGATCATCAATGATAGTTCACTTATTGAGTTTGCAAAACTTATCAAAAATTACAACATAACTTTTTAAGTACGAAACAGGAGACCTAGTTCTTAAGATTTTCTAGAGGAACATTTTGGATTAAGATATAGCTCAAAGGTCTGTCAGTTGACATCAGAAGGGTTTTAGATTGTATTTTGTAGTTTCTTTGTCATGTAGAACTTTTGTATAAAGGATTGTAAAAATTTGTTTCAATGACTACAATGTAAACTTTTGTTAATGAATGAAATGAAGTGTTGAAGTTTTAAGTATTGTATATTCTTTGTGATGCCATTTAAGAGATTATGTTTGCTTTAACATACTATTGTTATAAGATATGTACTTGAATGTCCTCTGGATGTTCGGGTATATACTCTATGGTAATGGGGTGTTACAAGTGTTGGAAACATCTGAGGAGAAGTACATTCTATTCTTGGATAAGTTGATATTTAAACCCGAAGACTTATAGAAGGTCATAAGAAATTGAAGCAAAGTTGAGATAAAAGACTAATGTGCTCCACAAAAATAGTAAAAGATCGTTTGAAAGCTCAAATGAGTAAGGTAAAACTCCTTGCTTTTGTAATGAAAGTTTAATTTGTTTCGCTAAGTTAAAGTCATTGTCTCATTATTGCATATCTGTGTTCTGTGTTGTCTCGATTTGTTTAATTGTTTTTGTTTGCTTGAGGACAAGCAAATGTTTAAGTGTGGGGATGTGATAAGCGTAAATTGCATCGTGTTTTAGGGCACAATTTCATATGTGTTTATCCATTAATCCGATCATTTAGTATGTGTTTAGGTTAGAATTGTGATAGTTTGTTAATTATTTGTGTTTAAAGTGTTTTATGGGTTAGTACAAGATTTTGAGCTTAAATATTATATTTTTGAGGTACTTTGGTGTTTGCTAGTGTTTCAGGGCCAATATCGAAGAACAGAGGAGTTTCGAAAGACCTTTGGGTTGAAACAACATCCCATGATTGTGATAGAAGGATTAGATGTAGGTCACGATCATGGCCTGTGTCGGGTAGATAAGCAGACACTTAAGAAAGTCAAGTTTTGAAGGATTTTTTGGACCTTTCTGAACCTAGAAAAACCCTACAGTTACCCTAAAAATAAGAGGATATGTAAAGAACAAGAAAAGAGGCAGAAAGAGAGCTTTACATTCAACCACTCTTGGAGGAGAAAAAGAAGAGAGAGAGAGGAAGAAGAAGTGGATCCCGACGTTGCTGCTCCCCATATTAGGTGCTATCCTAATGTTGCTACCTTCCCGCTTTGTCCAACCAAAGTTCCATTTTCTATTCAATTCCTTTTCCATTTAAATTTTTAAAGTTGAGATGGATTGTATGGAAATAGATTTCAGGTTGTTAATAATGTTCTAAACTCTCCTTCGGGATTTTACTTTGAGTAAATGTTGATTTAGTTATTTTTGTGTTTATTAGTTTGGGTGTTATGATTGAATAATATATTTGCAAATTTCAGTAACAAACTGAGAGGATGAGCTAGATAAAAATGATTAGATCGGATTAATAAGAGTTAGGTGATCTAATTAACCATCTAATCAATCTAGTCGATAATTTCATAAAGAGAGATCTCGTGCGAGACCCGATTGTTTGTTAGAGAGCTTTAGAACTAATTAGAATTATGGGTAATTTGTGAATTGAGAGATTGCAAGTTCCATAATTCTATTAGGGTTTACAATTTAGGGTTCAATGGTTATAACTAGAGAGAAAGTAATCAATCCTATGACCGTCTAGAACTGACACCCCATAAACACATAAATGGCTAGATTAACATTAATGATAGGTAAAATCCCCTCTCTCATAACTTGATTAACTCTCTTGACATATTTCTATTGTGACCTGTGTGATTGCTTAGTTTAATTCTGTTTTGTTAAAATTTCCGCTTTACGATTCTTTAATCAAATTCCCGTATTTACTTTCCATGTTCACTTGTGCAGTTATTATTTCTTTTTATTATTTTCTTTGAGGCTTAGACGACTTAGGATTAAGTTAGTATCCTCCTCGTAGGATCGACACCTCTTATACTATAGTTGTGACTCGTGCGCTGCGGTATTTGAGGCTTGTAAATTTTAAAGCTTGAATGATACGATCACCTCACAACCCTCATAATGTTTAACTCATACTCTAGTAAGAATACTATGAAAGTATTAAATAATCATAGGCAATAATAAACACATAAGAGCTATGGTAAAAATCAACCTTTATTATTTCCCCAAAAGTATACAAAAGAATGTTCTCTCTCAATATGTTCCCTTCCTATCTGTCTCTCTTCTCTTCTGGATCAAGACTCAAATAAGCTATTAATAGGAACTTTTAACTTTACAATTCAAAATCCTAATTGAATCGAACTAACTAGATCACTGCTATCCTTATCAGATTATATCACAGTAACTAATTAAATGACATCCACATACAACTATGACTCTATCTAATAGGATATATCTACATCACAACTAACAAGATAAGTGTTAGACTCCGTTTCCGAAGTCCATCATTTGGAATTATAAAAGCATGGAGGACTCATTTCTTATAACTTACTGAGCATAATTGGGGAAGTTACAATTGAAATTTCAAACTAGCCTCTTCAGAACATTTGTTCCCCCTTGAATTAAGATTCTAACGATACCAAAAACACTCAATTTGGTTCAGAAATGAAGAAGTATTGGCCAAAACATTTTCGGGCTAAAATTTAACCAAGATTGAATACTACACCTAAATTCACTCCCAAAATTGAAAGTCTTAGGACCTAAATTGAAATTCAATTCCTTGATATAATTTGTAGCTCCATGATTCTAGTTTAATTTGCAAGAAAAATCAACTCAATCGGAGCTCTACAGACCAAGATATTGCCAAAATACTAAAACATCTTCAGAAAAATATCCACTCATACTCTTATAATCGATCCTCTCACTTTGATTTAATCCATCTTTTTCAAAATAACATAAATAATTATAAATTTGTATAGAGAGGTAGAGTAATGTCTTAGAAATCCAACGCTTTAAAAATTGGGTCAATCGGAGGTTAGACGAAAAAGTTATGGCCAAAAGAGTGGAGAGAGGTCGGATTGGCCGAAAATTTGAAAATCGGCCGCGTACGCCCGCTCGCCCTACACCTATTCCGACTTCCTAACTTCTACAACTCATAACTTTTGACCTAGAACTCCAAAATTTGCAAATTTATTATCAATGGAAAGATACAATTAAGATCTACAACTTCTATGTAGGACTTAAAAGCAATTTCTGTCTCTAAAGGTGTCAAAAATCCATGCAAAATTGACTGGTCGACAAGCTATCCTGAACAACATCATAACTTCCAAACATCATATCTTTCTACTCCATTTTCCAAAAATTCCATACTTCATATCAATGGAAAGATAAAAAGACAAACTACAACTTTCATGAGACCTTAAGAACAATTGCTAACTTCATGAGGGTCAAAACTTCAATCAAAGTTTCTGTCCTGATCAACTCTTCCTAAACAACTTACAAATTTCAATCGATCATAACTTCCAACCCCGATATCGAAAAATGCCATACTTTATAGCGTTAGAAAGCTGGAAATGTAAGCTACAACTTTCATTAAGACCACTTTGGCTAATTCTATCTAGATCAATAAAGTTTTTCCATTAAAAATTTCTGAACACCATT
>JANZLX010163047.1:0-14367 GCA_025531955.1 Erythroxylum orinocense
AGATTGAAAGGAGAAGTTAGAATGATCATGTACCAATGAAGTGTATGAAACATATATGAATTATGAAATGGGAATGAACATAAAATGTATATTATAACATATACCCGGGATTGTCATTGAGCATGAATTCTACATTGTCCATTAATACATTTGTGCATAAATAAAGGTTTATATGTGCGTAATTATTAATGAGTGTGCAATGTGTGTCTGGCATAAATGGATTATGCAGGTTAAGTGTCCGTATTCAGGCGCTCCCCAATTTCGGAAGCAAATGCTAAAATGGAGCGTACCGTGAGTAGACCTAGATGGTCTTACTTCATTGTTTGCTTTATTTGAATTTTGTATACGTTGATCTCTGTATGATGAATGTGTATATAAATGTGATTGATTGTGTTTGGATTCCGGACAGAAGGTCAGATGATTGTGATGATTGATCTGAATTATTGAAGTGCTCAATATATGTGAATAAGATGAGTTAAGTGTTTTCGGAATGTGCATTGCATGCAAGTGAAAGAGTGAATGCTTAACTATATGTTGAATGCCGGACTACAGTACGATGATAAGTGAATGTGATCGAATAAATGCATGCAATGTAGGTGATGCATTTCATTGCATGAATGCATGAAACATAATAGCAGTTGTGACTAGAGTAGCCACCGATCAGAGCTACAAGCTCAACGTGTGAAAAAGAGCCTCGAGCTTAAAAGTGATTCAAAGCCTTAGGCTCAACGTTTAATGAGCCCTATATGGGACAGTTATAAACGAGCCCTATATGGGACAGTTATCAATGAGCCCGGTATCCAAAGGATACGGGATAGTTTAGGCACTCGGTCACAACAAAATAACAATTGGAAAGAGAGTCTCACATGCACTGCATATTCATGATAGGAATGATTTTTGAAGGCAATGTGTATTAAATGTACTATGTTAAATGACTAATTAAGTGCATATGACTCATTATGACTGTTAATGAACTGATGTGAATTATGTGAATTGCATGTGTTGTGGGATGAGTGAGCCATTGATGATGGTCACTCACTGAGTTCACAAAACTCACCCAAAATTTGCTAATATTTTTTTCAAGATTAGAAGAGTACCTCGTTAGACCAACGGGAGTATACTTACAACATACAAGTGAAAGATAAAGGTCAGGATCAGTTCGCATCTGCATTTGTGTTTTGCTATTTTGCATTGAATTGTATATTCTGCAAACTTCTGTATAAATCTGTATTTTTGAAATGGCTCAAGTGTTTTGAATATTGTGTTATGATTTCAAAAAAAAGAGTATACCGATTTCTGAACGACTGAGTGTTTAGCACGCCACCCTCGCGCGCACGAACTTGGATATCAGCATTATTGTCGAGTTCGAGTCATTGCGGGAGTGGGGTGCTACATATATGAACACATATATAGATTTTATGACTTGAAATGTATATCATATGAATTGTCAATATATGAATTGTGAAATTGGAAAATGGTTAAAGGAAATGTTACAGTGTCTACTTTATTATCTTACTGGTGGATAAATAGACATGCCTATAGAGATATAACACTTCTGCTATAGTTTGAGATCGATGGTTTCTTCATTTCGAGACTATAATGTCTCCATATTTTGATGCCTTCGGGTATCCACAATTTGATACTTTTGAGTATTTACAGTTTTTATACCTATAGATATCCATAACTCTCTTTATCCACACCCACATAATTATGCAGGCCTAACACAAAAAGTAAAGTAAATAGTTCTAAATAAGAAATACAACCTGACAACATAAATAATGGGTATTAATAAGCATTTGCATTTGTATTAACAATGTGTATCAATAAGCGTTCAATATCAACGTTTGGTTCATGATTGTGAATTTATGGTATATAAGTTTTGATATTTCTAAATGTGTGTGCTTAGAGGATGACTACTGCGAGTGGTATTTCCCCACTAAGCTTTCAAGCTTAGCACAGGTGTTAATCTATGTAGGTCCAGGTCATAAGATTGAGGTACAAGAAACATCTATAGGGACCAAGGCCAATAGCTAGGAGTAAAAAGTACCTTTTGAATGTGTTTTGGTTTAAGATGATTGTTCATGTAAAAGAGTAAAGGAAATTGTATGTTTTTTTTAGATTATCATGTAAATATAAAGATGTAATACTACTTTTGAATGATAATATTAAGTGATGTGAAACTTTGTAATGTGTATATGTATATCATTGAATGGAAAAGTATGTCATGAATGTATGTATAGGAAATTGGTTGCTATCTATGTGGGTGGCTATAGATTTAGTATAGGGGATGTTACATAAAAAACTTATATATTCTTTTTGTACGATTACAAATGATTTGGAGCCTTGATTGTGAGGAGTTTTCATTTTTCCTTTGTTAACCTTGACTTTCTTACACTTTTCTTAAATAAAGAAAAGATGAAATGATCACTAAATTGTGTAATAAGGTTAATATAAGTAAATGTGAAGATAAAAAAGTGAAACCTTAATGTTGGCAGAGGCCCAATAATCACACATTTGGCTCCATTTTTTATAGTCATCTGCTCGGGAACATGTCTCCCTGCCTCCTCACTGGAAGGAAAAGATTTGTAGTATTTATGTAGTCAATAATGATGATCCTTGGCACTTTGTTTCAACAGTGAAGTCACATAGCTTGAAACTTCACGGTTGTCAATATCGATGATATTGAGCTTCATCTGTGAACAATAAGTGAAATTAGTCTTTAAATAAGTAAAAAATACATATAATTAAATAAATTAAAAAATTACGAAAACTTTGTCCAAAGCATTTTATAGTAAGGTAATTCAGTCCTGACAATGACCCCTAACTCATTGGACAAATTTGTTGATTGAATTTTTTCAACAGGACAACCTTGAGAGGTGTCAATATATATAGACAACTTGTTGTTCGTTGCAACATTCATGTGTTGCAACTCAAAACGTTTAATGATACCTCTACCTTTTTTTCTGATGCTTGTATTAGAAGCTGACAAGAAAAAAAATAAGGATAAGAAAAATACATTAAAAATGTAAATATATATTTGAGCATAAGTCTAATTATAGGTAGTAAAGATTAACAGACCTAAAGATCTCTCAACACTAGTTGAGGCAGATGAAGGTTGTTGCTGACTGGCTTCATTGGTGGATGAAGTCGATTGTTGTTGTTGGCTAGGGTTGGATTGATCTGGTTATTATGGGGAAGGAACAATTTCGATAGTTGCCACCTTCTTTCCTTTGTTTCTACTAGGTGTTATTATATTAGATACCTATAACTCAAATTTCAACAGTACACATAAACATAAGTTAAACAACAACAATACGTATAAATATAACTCAAACATTAAAATTCATATAAACATTACTCAAACAACAACATTTCATCAAACATCAACAAAACTCATAAACATATCTCAAACAGCAACATTCTGCATAAACATAACTCAGAAAACATCATTCTCATAAATATAACTCAAACACCAACATTTCGCATTAACATAACCAAACCAACAACATTTTTCATAAACATAAGTCAAACATCAATAATCCACATAAACATATCTCAAACATCAACATAGTTTGTTTCTAGTCATTTTAGTATTGATTAAATGAAATGAGGCCAAATGGTATAGACTTGTTTGTGTCAAAAAGGTAGTTTATGTTTGTTTATTTAAGCATTATCGTTATATATAGATATTAAGAAAACATCAATAATACACATTAACATAAGTCCAACATCATCAATACGCATTAACATAAGTGAAATATCAACAATACGCATTAACAATAATTTGGCCTTGAATAATACAAACATTAATAATACAATTCACAATATAAACAACAATTTTATTACCTTGAATCATCATGATCAAAATCTTGAAAATCATCATCATTAATTACATCATGATTGGACTCATCATCTCTATTATATTCAACCAAAGTATTATCATTATCATATAATTCATTTTCAATATAGTTTTCATCTCTTTCTACGATAAGATTGACTTGTACTTCATCCATTTGTAATATATTGGGATCAATATCTCCCCTATGGAATGATGATATATTTGCATATTCTATTTGAATGGCTTCATTATACAACTCTAATTTAGTCTCTTGATATACTCCATCACCATCCTCACTCATTAGACCATTATCCCTTTCATAAAAATCAAATAGATTTTGGTGCTAAAACTTCTAAACAAACTTCCAATTGCTGCTCAATACAATATCATTGAGATAGAATACTTGTCACTTGACTTACAAGGACAAAAGGGTCATTATCATACCATGTCTTACTAACATTGATGCTAGTAATATTTCCTTTAACTTTTATGTCACCATGATTAAACCATTTGCACTTAAATAGAACAACACTTTTATCTATGATATAATGCAACTCTATTATATCAAAGATGGCACTGTAGAAGTCAATAAATCATCATTATGTCATCCCTCAACAACAATCCTGCAATTTTGGCTTCTAATTTGGCTATCTCGATCTTGTATGTTAAATCTAAGTCCATTAACAATGCAACTTTTATATTTTTTCCCACACATATGAGACTCACATGTTAAAGAATATAATGTTGTTGTCACCTCTTGCATGTTACAGTTAAGTAACTATGTCATCTGTAGGATAAAATATAATTAGAAGTTAATTCGAGATATAAATTTTCATAAGTTCATAATACTTCTGCATTATATAACTTCCTCGTAATTGTTCAAAATATACCGATGGATAATTTCGAATTCGTCTTTTATTAAGTCCACATATTTTCTGACACCAAGTGTAACTTTTTGGGAGAAATTTGACAAGCCACCATCTTGATCAAAATCAAAGTTACGTTCTTGTCAATTAAATCTTGTCTCGTAATCATCATTTAAGTACATCGAACAAAATATCAACCGTTCATTCGCTATAAAAGCCTCTGTAGTAGTAAAGCTTAAGAGAACATAAAAACATAAACAACATATAAAATATTAACAATTGTTACTAACTAATAAATTTGTAAAAAAGAAAAAGTCAATATAAATTACCTTTTAATGGGGAACATCCACCGAAATTGAACCAGTCCACAAAGTTTTGCTTTGTATGGTAAGTGAATTATCAAATGCACCATAACTTCAAAACTGATGGGTGGGATACTAGCTCAAGCTTATATAGACTCAAAGCTATGTCTTTTTTCATTTTCTCAAGCTCTTCAACTTGAACTATCTTGCAATATAATTGCTTAAAAAACTTACCCAATTGACCCAAAGTTAAGGACACATCTTTTAACAAACACCCACATATTCCAATAGGAAGTAATCATTGCAAAAGTACATAACAATCGTGGCTTTTCAACCTTGATACTTTTCCCTCTTTAACATTCGCACAACAGGTTGTGTTATATACATACCCATCAGGAAACTTGACATGTTGTAACACGTAGGTGGCATAATGTATGACCCATCATCTCTTCTTGTTAAATGAAAATATTTTCTTATATTTATGTCTTCCAAGTCTAATTTAGCCTTAATTGTGTATTTCAATTTTCCATCAATTCCTGTCACAGTTCCTAAAATATTCTCACAAATATTTTTTCAGTATACATCACATCAAGATTATGCCTCAATAACAATTCCTTCCAATATGCAAAATTGAAAAATATGCCTTTTTAATTCCAATTGAGCTCAACAACACTTGGCTTTCGCTTTCTATTACTTGGGTGTTTTCTAGGTGTAATGTCACCTAAGTATGATAGCTAGTAAACCACATCATGACCAAACAAGTGCAAAGGAGCTCTACCCAATTCTACTTTTCCATTAAACATATATTAATGGAAAATCATTTATGGTCCACAAAACAACTGCATGCATTATAAATGTTTCACCTTCAACAACGCCAAAAGTTTCTAATCCAACCTCTCATAGATGGTTTAAGTCATCAATTAATGGTTACATGTATATATCAATATCCTTACCAGGAACACTAGGCCTGGAATAAGTAAAGACAATAATATAAAAAGGCTCCTTCATACAGTTCCATGGAGATAAATTACATGGCAATAGAATTACCAACCACATGCTGTAAGAATTACTCATATATTTTGGGACATAGATTTTCATAAGTTTATAATATTCCTGCATTATATAACTTCCTCACAATTGTTCAAAATATACCAATGGATAATTTTGAATTCATTTTTTATTAACTCCACATATTTTCTGACACCAAATGTAACTTTTTGGGAGAAAATTAACAAGCCACCATCTTGATCAAAATCAAAGTTACGTTTTTGTCAATTAAATCTTGTCTCGAAATCATTTAAGTACATCGAACAAAATATCAACGATTCATTCGCTATAAAAGCCTCTGTAATAGACCTTCAGGTTGAGCTCTATTATGTACATAACGCTTAAGAGAGCATAAAAACCTAAAAAAATATAAAATATTAACAATTGTTACTAACTAATAAATTTTTTAAAAAAGTAAAAGTTAATATAAATTACCTTTTAATGGGGAACATCCACCGAAATTGAACCATTCCACAAAGTTTTGCTTTGTATGGTAAGTGAATTATCAAATGCACCATAACTTCAAAACTGATGGGTGGGATACTAGCTCAAGCTTATATAGACTCAAAGCTATGTCTTTTTTCATTTTCTCAAGCTCTTTAACTTGAACTATCTTGCAATATAATTGCTTAAAAAACTTACCCAATTGACCTAAAGTTAAGGACACATCTTTTGACAAACACCCACATATTCCAATAGGAAGTAATCATTGTAAAAGTACATAACAATCGTGGCTTTTCAACCTTGATACTTTTCCCTCTTTATCATTCACACAACAAGCTGTGTTATATACATACCCATCAGGAAACTTGACATGTTGTAACAAGTAGGTGGCATAATGTATGACCCATCATCTCTTCTTTTTAAATGCAAATCTTTTCTTATATTCATGTCTTCCTAGTCTAATCTAGCCTTAGTTATGTATTTCAATTTGCCATCAATTCCTATCACAGTTCCTAAAATATTCTCACAAATATTTTTTCAGTATGCATCACATCAAGATTATGCCTCAATAACAATTCCTTTCAATACGTAAAATTGAAAAATATGCCTTTTTAATTCCAATTGAGCTCAACAACACTTGGCTTTCTCTTTCTATTACTTGGGTGTTTGCTAGGTTTAATGTCGCCCAAATATGATTGCTGGTAAACCACATCATGGCCAAACAAGTGCAAAGGAGCTTCACCCAATTCTGCTTTTCCATTAAACATGTTTTAATGGAAAAAATGTTTAATGGAAAATAATTTATAGTCCACAAAACAACTGCATGCATCATAAATGTTTCACCTTCAACAACATCAAAGTTTCTAATCCAGCCTCCCATAGATGGTTTAAGTCATCAATTAAAGGTTACATGTATACATCATTATCCTTACCAAGAACACTAGGCCTGGAATAAGTAAAGACAATAATATAAAAAAGGCTCCTTCATACACTTCCATGGAGGTAAATAACATGGCACTAGAATTACCAATCACATGTTGTAAGAATTACTCATAATACCGAAAGGATTAAATCCATCTAAGGCTAAACCAAGTTAAACATTATGACAATCCTGTGCAAACCATGGAAACTTTCCATCAAAGTCTTTCCATGCCATTAAGCTTGTTCGATGACATATAATGTTGTCATCAATGCAATTCTCTTTACGCCATCTCATATCTATAACTATTTTTTTAAAGAAAAAGCCTTTGTATTGATGGTTTAATAGGGAAGTATCTCAAGATTTTATGAGGTATCTTTTTCCCTCTCCCATCGTCCACTCGCCACCTTAATCTACCCCAAATGGGATAGTCTTAAAGATCTTTACTTTCCTTCCAAAATATATCACAATCATACTTATAAGCATGTATTGATATATATCCTAGTCCAAGATCCCTTAACAATTTCTTTACATCATAGTAAGATTTGGGCAATTTTTGCCCAATAGGTAATGCATTATTAAGCGATTCAATTAACATATAAAAAGACTTGTTAGTCCATTTATTATAGATCTTCAAATGCAACAACTTTATAAAAAAAAGATAGTTATGAGAATTTTGAGCACCCTAGATGTAATTCTTCTTGAGCAACATTCAATAACTTCCTAAAATTATCTTTTGTAATACTATCAATTATTTTAGGCAAACCAGTTTCATTAATAGTCTCCATATAATTCCCATAATCCTCTAACATCTAGCCAATTCCATCATCACCATCATAATTAATATGACAATCTTCTACATCATTATTGTTACTACCATCAACACTTGTACTAACACTTCTATTATAACTTGCTTCTGAATGTTTTCCATGATAAAGCCATGGAGTATATAATTTATCTATGCTTTGGATTAGCAAGTGATTATTTACCACATCTTGACTTTGAAAGTTCACATTTAAGCAATTTATGCGTAGGCAATGAATACAACATTCAACACCCATGTGATCTTTTACAAATTGAATGAAACTTTTAACTCCTTCTAAGTATTCAATGGACCATTTCCGATGAAACATCCAAATTTAATCCATTTAGCTATATAATTAAAAATAAATAACTGAATTACTAAATGCAATTTTTGTTCTATATAATATAATGATTAATCACTACAAGCTCATTTTTAAAGTTTGAATTCAAACAAGCACTATGATACGTGGCATTATTATGCCATATAAATCGAGAAAGCAAGTTCTTGCTATGACTCCTAGGTGCGAGGAATATTTCACAGATAAGCCTCATGGAAGTTGCATCACGGGTTTCAGCCTATATATCATCCTAAGGGTTTATTATGCAAAGGATTGTCTATAATTGTAGGTGAATTTTTTATGTTAATACTTTTTTGTTAATCACTATGAGCTCTTAAATTAAGTTTGAATTTAAATAAACACTATCATACATGGCATTATGATACCACATGAATGGAGAAAGCAAGTTCTTGTTGTAACTCTTAAGCTCGTAAAATATTTCACCGATAAGCCTTATGGGACTTGTATCACGAGTTTCTAGCTTATATATGATCCTGGAGGTTTATTATGCAAAGGATTGTCCATAATTATAGTTGAATTTTTATGTTAATACTTCTCCATTAATCACTACAAGTTCATAAATTAATTTTGAATTTAAACAAACACTATTGTACGTGGCATTGTTACACCACATGAATCAACAAAGCAAGTTTTTGCTATGACTCCTAGGCTAGTGGACTAATAAGCCTCATGGGAGCTGCATCATGGATTTCCAGCCTATATACCATCCTAGGGGTTTATTACACAAAGGATTGTCCATAATTGTTGGTGAATTTCTAATGTTAATACTTCTCCATTAATTACTACAAGTTCATAAATTAAGTTTGAATTTAAACAAACACTATGGTACGTGACATTGTTACACCACATTTATTTAAAAAAAGCAAGTTCTTGTTGTGGTTCCTAGGCACTTATGGAATATTTCACCGATAAGCCTTGTGGGAACTACAGCATGAATTTTTAGCCTATATATCATCCTAAGGGTTTATTACACAAAATATTGTCCATAATTGTTAGTGAATTTCTAATGTTAATACTTCTCCATTAATCACTACAAGTTTATAAATTAAGTTTGAATTAAACAAAAACTATAGTATGTGGCTTTTTTACACCACATGAATTGAGAAAGCAAGTTCTCGTTGTGACTCCTAGGCTAATAGGATATTTCACCGATAGGTCTCATGGGAGTTGCATCACGAGTTTCCAACCTACATATCATCCTAAGCACAAAGAAGAAGGACGAATTTGGACACTTATTGACACATTATAACACAAAACAGGGCTTGTGAAAACAAGATTTTCATATTTAATATGATATAATTGTTTGATGGTGTTGTATTGATATATTTTGCGTGCAACGTCATAATCTAGTGCAACATCGTAGCTTAAAACAACAAAAATGGAAGAACAAAACAAACCAAAGAATAAATACTCAATAACTTACCTCCACCGAATTTTTGCTTGTGATAAGTTTATGTGTAGCTAATTTACATAATGTTGGATTTATATACTTAGAAATATTAAATTAATATTATGGAATGATAATTAATTGCATAAATTTTAAAACAATTAAAGTCCACTAGTAAATAACTATCTTTGATATTTATAAATTAATCATAAAAAGGAAAATATGTTTTTACTAAAAAAGCAACATCAATTATTTCTTTTTTGGGTTTAACAATGTAAATCCTAATCAAAATCAAATTTTATTCTTACATCTGAAGTCCATATCAAAAAGGGTATAAGAAAATTAACGTTGGACTTAAAAGCATTTGAATTAAGCATATGAACAAATGTTCCCATCGTAATCATATTTCTTATGAATTGTTGCTCCGTATTAAAGCACAAGGGATGAAAGGGATTCTAAACATGATTAGATGCATATTTCAAAAGAACTTAAACCTCTATTCACAACAAAAAATCAAAGAATTAAAGACATGACAATTTTTTCCAAACCATAAAAACAATTGAATATTACAAATTTCCAATTTTTATGAATTCTTTGGTCCCCCATCCTTATGGTTGAAACTAGGTAATTTGACTGATACATAACACTGGGAAATTTTTAAACATATCAACTCCCTTTTAAACATTATTAGTATGATGTCAACACAAGTAGAACTTGAAACAAAATCATAATAGATTTTTAAACATATCAACTCCCTTTCAACTTTTACAATCAATTATCGGTTTAATGTCAATAGAACTTAATATAATACACCAACACAAGCAAAACACTCCCAACAGTTAACACAATCGTAACTGGCAATTCAGCATGGACATAAGCAATTCATCCTAAGATAACTACGAAAATCACATATTTTCCCTTTCATCACTAACATTAAGGCATTCCAAACAAAATTCAATCACATACAATCCAAACCAACGCAAACAACTCAATAAAATTGCCACTACCTATCCAACATCACACCTTAAAAACCATCAATTAAAGCACAAAACAAAACAAAAAAAGGGATCCATGGCTTACCTCGTAAGAAGGATAGAAGGACGGTGAATGGAGAAGACAGAAGCACGCAAATGAAGAAGACGAGGTCATCGACTGGGGAGAAAACGAAGAAGAAAGGCGGAGGAGAGGAAAGAGTTAGAAAAAATGCTTTGGACAAAATAGATAAGAACACGACGTTGTTTTTTGTTGAACAAATAGTGTCATTTTCCTTTTTTAAAGATTCCAACATTTGACAACACTTTTGAAAAATACCACCAAATGTATGTACACAACAAACTTTTTAAAAAAGGAAGGAAATGACGTTGTTCCTTTAAAGGAAAATGATGACGTTTTCTTTTTATATTTTGAAATGTTTCAACATTTTGCGACGGTTTTTAAAATACGTCGCCAAATGTTTATACACCGTTAACCTTTTAGTGACGTTATTTATAAGTTGTCGCTAGTTATCATATTTGGCAACGAATTTCTAAAGTAGTCACCAAGTTTTTATACATTGTCAACCTTTTAGCGATGCTATGCATAATTCGTTGCTAAATACCATATTTGGCGATGAATTTATAAAATATTCGTCAAATGGTTTTGATTTTTATATTTTCCAAATTGTTTGGTAATATATAAATTATATAAAATAGTATGGAATTTATATATAGTAAATAGAATTGTGTCACACCATTTATATATTGTCAAATCATATATTCTAAAAGACATTAATAATAACAATTAATTTATTTTGAATTTTATATTTATAGAATTTTCCTTTTGTAATATAAAATTTCCTGAAAATGTAACCCAATTTATATATAGTAATTAGAGTTTTGTGACACCGTATAAAATTGTAAAATCATATATTTTAAAAGACATTAATAAAAGAATTAATTTATATAATAAAAATAATTTTGTGTTGTTTGTTTTATAAATTTTTAAAATAAAAGTTTTGTTAACTAAATTTATTTTTACACTTACAATCATTGTCAATAATATTTAATTTGATTATTAAGAATACAATATTAGTATTTAATATTGATTCCCATTGTTTACTATATTGCAATTATTTTTTAATCACATTGCGATAGATATAATTATATATGGTAATTAATATAATGTTATATTAATGTCATTACCAAAGGATCAAGCCAAATGGTAATGGCCCACCATTTCGTGATGGTTTTTTGAATTGTCGCTAAATGGTATATTTATTTCGAATTAATCGAATACAACATCGTCTTGTTTAACTACAAATGATGTCATTTTTACTAGTTATTAAAACCAAAACAAACCTCTGTTCATTTTTGTATTGGTTGTCATATTACCTCTTCATTCCCCGTCCAATAAGTGTCGTCTCCTATTGTAGCACCCCCTTACCGCAGGGTATACACCGGGACGCCCGGAGGTCATTCTGGTACATATCCTACGATAAGGGCGAGCTACGTTCGATCACTACATTCACTTCATATGGCATCATATTATTACTTGCTTATAAAGCATCATAAGAAAATCACTATATTTTTTTTTAAAACCAATTTTTCCTCATTTCATTTATCAAAATCGAAAGTCTACATTGTTTTTCAACCTTTACTACAAGTACATCTACAAAATCTAGTACAGAAGTACTACATGAATGAGGAAGATATGTACAATCTAACTAAGCCATCCAAAATTCCAACTGACCGACCTTTGAGTTATGACTCCTCTTGCCAAAATATAATCTACAAGGCTGTAGAGCCTCTCAGTAGCTAGAGTCGTCCCTCGGTCCTGAAAAGACAACGTTGCAATTTTAATGAGTTTTGCGAACTCAATGAGGTAACTATCATCAATGGTTCACTCAATTCATGCAACACATCATTTCATAGAAAAAATATTTCACAATTTTGCACTTTACATAGTTATCACATTTTCACGTAAGCATAAGCAATTCTGCATTTCAATTAGTCAAACACACTTAACAAAATGCATATGAAATGCTTATGAGACACTTTTTTTTTTCAATTATTACGTTGTTGTGACCGAGTGCCTGAACTGTCCCTTATAGGGCTCATTATACGTTGAGCCAAAGGCTCTGATTCACTGTTGAGCTCGAGGCTCAGTTTCATTCGTTAAGCTTTAAGCTCTAATCGGTGGCTACTCAGGTCACAACTGCTATTATCTGATTATGCATTCATGGATGGAATGCATGTACCACAATCAGTCATAGTGTAAACAAATAGGTCTCATATTCACATTCAAGCAGCAGTTCAATATCTTAATTCACATTGCATAATCATCGGACCTCCTGTCCAGAATCCACAATCAGATCACATTATTTTTTTTGTCAAAACATAAGCATACACAAACAATAATTAAGAGAAACTGTCTAGGTTACTCACAAGTTGCTCTGAAAGCTAGTGCCTGGAAGATCCGACAACGTCTGGAGGTTGACGTTCCAGTTGCTCTTCTATGACAAATAATATACACAATATCACAACTTGCACAATGAGAAGCATTTAATAATGCATATGTATGGCATGAATTATGTACAATGCATGTTCATGATAATCCCAAGAAATTTTCCATTTGAAACTTGAATATTTTAGAGACTGATTTAGATTCCAATTTCTTCATACCATTTGTAGCACCATGTCTGTAGTTTACCACAAAACAAAAATCATCTCATTTGGGTTAGTAGAACTCCAGGAATCATCAAAATACTAAAGTAAGCTTAGTAGGTTAACACCAGTTCATATCCTTTAAGAGTACACTCACTGTACCTGTCCCACTCTTTTCTCTCAATCTTCCACCATTAATTTTAGATAGCTATGATATTGGAGGAGATATAGATCAATGTCTTACGAATCTAATGATTCAAGAATCAAGTCATTTGGATGTCTAGAGAAGAAGTTATGGCTAAATGAATCTAGCATGTTCATCTCTTTACTCGGATTGTACATACCTTGGTGCAATTGCCATAAATCTCACTACAGATGTCGGATTAACTTCGTTTTTGGACTATTAGAAAGAAACCTTCCAAATTTACAACTTTTATGTAGACCTCAAAGGTCAATTCTATCGTTTAACTTTTGTATCGTCTCACTTTTGCATCATCTGCTTTTCTTCCGTCTACTTTCTATCGTCTGCTTTTCTTCCGTATACTTTCTATCGTTTGCTTTCTATCGTCTGCTTTTCTATCGTCTACTTTTCTTCCATCTACTTTCTACCATCTGCTTTCTATCGTCTGCTTTTCTTCCGTCTACTTTCTATCGTCTGCTTTCTATCTTCTACTTTTCTTCCATCTACTTTCTATCGTCTGCTTTCTATCATCTGCTTTTCTTCCGTCTACTTTCTATCTTCTACTTTTCTTCCGTCTGC
>JANZLX010163172.1:0-14346 GCA_025531955.1 Erythroxylum orinocense
GGATGCCTATAGATCAGTTAGAATATGACATGCATGTAACCAGTCCTCTGGGTAGTAGTGTGTTGGTGAATCAGGTGGTTATGAATTGTCCTGTTATGATTCAAGGAAGTGAGTATGAAGCAGATTTGATTAAATTGCCATTTCACGAATTTGATGTGATTCTGGGTATGGATTGGTTGTCTAAACATCGAGTAGTAATTGACTGTAATGCTAAGACAGTTATGTTTAAGAGGCCCGATCAACCTGAGATTGTATTACATGGTGTTCGCACTAGTTCTTTAACTAACGTAGTATCTGCTATACAAGCTCAAAAGTTTTTCAGGAAGGGGTGTGAAGCTTATCTAGCTTTTGTGATTGATTCCCAGAAGGAGGGTGGTAAGGATAAACTGCTTGATATTCCTATAATGAATGAGTTCCTAGATGTTTTTCCTGAGAAACTGTCAGAACTCCTTCCTGAAAGGGAAGTGGAGTTATCTATCGAAGTTATGCCTGCCACTGCTCCTATATCTAGATCACCGTATAGGATGGCTCCTACTGAGTTAAAGAAACTGAAGGTGCAGTTACAAGAGCTTCTGGATAAGGGGTTTATTAAACCCAGTGTGACACCGTGGGGAGCACCAGTGTTATTTGTTAAGAAGAAAGATGGCACACTAAGGATGTGTATCGATTACAAGCAGTTGAATAGAGTCACGATGAAGAATAGGTACCCGTTGCCAAAGATTGACGATCTATTTGATCAGTTGAAAGATGCAGGAGTGTTTTTGAAGATAGATCTGGGATCGGGATATTATTAGCTTCGGGTAAAGGATGTGGATGTACCGAAGACTGCATTTAGGACCCGTTATGGACATTATGAACTCTTAGTAATGCCATTCGGGTTAACTAATGCTCCAGTGCCATTTATGGATTTAATGAATAGAGTGTTCAGGCCTTATTTGGACCAGTTTTTTGTGGTGTTTATTGATGATATTCTAGTCTATTCTAGGAATGAACAGGATCATAGTGAGCATCTCCGAATTATGTTACAGACTCTGAGGGAAAGACAGTTGTATGCTAAGCTAAGTAAGTGTGATTTCTGGCTTCCGGATATATCATTTTTGGGACATATTGTCTCTTCCGAAGGAATTAGAGTTGATCCTAGCAAGATAGAGGCGATTGTTAATTGGAAGCCACCACGGAATGTGACAGAAGTGAGAAGTTTTCTAGGTCTGACTGGTTATTACCGTCGATTTGTTAAGGGATTCTCGGTGATAGCATCTCCTTTAACTAAACTATTACGGAAGGGAGTGAAGTATGAATGGTCTGATAGATGTCAGAGTAGCTTTGATCAATTGAAAAGTATGCTTACTGAAGCTCCTGTATTAGTTTAACCTACTGCTGTTAAGGAGTATGTTTTGTATACTGATGCATCTAGGATTGGTTTAGGTTGTGTTTTGATGCAGAAAGGAAAGATAGTTGCTTATGCTTCTAGGAAACTAAAGACTCACCAACAGAATTGCCCAACACATGATCTGGAACTTGCAGCAGTAGTGTTTGCCTTAAAAATTTGGCGACACTATCTGTGTGGTGAAAGGTGTAGAATTTTCAAAGATCATAAGAGTCTGAAGTATCTGCTCACCTAGAAGGAACTTAATTTAAGACAACGGCGTTGGTTGGAATTATTTAAGGACTATGATTTTATTGTGGACTACCATCCAGGTAAAGCTAATGTTGTAGCTGATGCCTTGAGTCGAAAGACCATCTCAGCATTGTTACTTAAGCAGAATGGTTGGAAACTGGGATTTGATGGAGCTTTGATGGCTCAATTGAAAGCAAGACCTACTTTGAGACAGGAGATTTGTGACACTCAAAGAGCTGATGATAAGTTACAACAACTTATCTTGGCTACTCAGGAAGGTAAACAGTCTGATTTTTTGTGCAAGGTGATGGTGCATTGTATTATAAGGATCGACTGTGTGTGCTAGCAAATGATGAATTGAAGAAGAAGCTGTTGATTGAGGCTCATAATACAGTATTTACTATGCATCCAGGTGGGAACAAGATGTATCAAGATTTGAAGCAGTATTACTGGTGGTCAGGTATGAAACAAGATGTTGTGGATTATGTAGCAAAATGTTTGACATGCTAGCAGGTTAAAGCTAAGCACCAGGTTCCATCTGGTTTGTTAAATCCTATTCCTATTCCTCAATGGAAATGGGATAACATTACCATAGAATTTGTCACTGAACTTCCTCTTACTCAAAGGAAGCATGATGCGGTATGGGTAATCGTGGATAAGTTTACTAAATCTGCTCATTTTCTACCTGTTCGTCCTGACTATTCTTTGGATAGGCTTGCAGACTTGCATGTGAATGAAATAGTAAGACTGCATGGAGTACCGTTATCGATTATTTCTAATCGTGATCCTCGATTTACTTCGAGATTTTGGAAAAGTCTACAGAAAGCATTGGGTACTCAGGTTAAGTTTAGAACTGCTTTCCATCCCCAGACAGATGGACAATCTGAACGAGTTATACAGATTTTGGAAGATATGTTGCGGGGTTGTGTGTTAGAGTTTCTCGGGAATTAGGATAATTATCTGACTTTGATGGAGTTTGCTTACAATAACAGTTATCAGATGAGCATTAGCATGGCACCTTATGAAGCGTTGTATGGTAGGAAGTGTAGAACTCTGGTATGTTGGACAAAGTTGAGTGAAAACAAGATGATCGGGCCAAAAATTGTGAAAGATATTGAAGAAAAGATTAAGATTATTCAACAAAGAGTAAAAGCTGCCAGTGATAGACAAAAGTCTTATGTTGATCAAAAAAGGAGAGATATTGAGTATCAAGTAGGTGATAAGGTGTTTTTGAAAGTGTCACCATGGAAACACAGACTTCGATTTGGAAAGAAGGGTAAGCTTAGTCCGCAATTCATCAGTCCTTATGAAATTCTAAAAAGAATTAGACCAGTTGGCTAGGTTGCATGATGTGTTTCATGTTTCTATGCTAAGAAGATATCGGTCTGATGTGACATATAAAATTCCAGTGCAAGAAATTCAGGTACAACCGGATTTGTGGTATGAAGAAGAGTTGGTTTCTATCTTAGCCAGAGAAGTTAAACAACTCAGGAACAAGCCAGTGCCTTTGGTAAAAGTACTCTGGCAATATCATGGACTTGAGGAAGCAACATGGGAACCTAAAGAAACCATGAAAGCTCAGTATCCGCAACTATACGGATTAGGTATGAATTTTGAGGACAAATTTCTTAAAGAGGGAAGAAATGTAACACCCCATATGAGGGGTTGGAATATTAAAGAAATTAAGTACATTTTATGCTTTGCATATTTGAATATTTTCTTATTTTTGCATAAGAATTTTGGACAAATACAATAATTGTACAAGCATTCATGACATTTTTCAGGTATAATTGGTTTCTAAATGCGATTAAAAATGTGAATTGAGGATTATTTATGTTAAAAATTTATTTGGAGACTATTAGTATTATTTCAGAATTTTTGAGAATTTTATAAATTTTTCTAAAAATTTTGGGGTTTTTTGGACCAAATATATATATATATAATAAGAGACAGATGGGAGAGTGACAAATGGCTTTATGCATGGGTGAAATGTGTCATTAAATTAAAAACCCATGTTATCACATGTTTTAGTCTTTTAAAAAAATATAATAAGAATTCTGAAGTTGTTGCTTTGTTCTTCACCGAAATGCTCTCTTCACTCATCCATCTCTGAAACATCTGGTACTTGATACATATTTAGCAGTCCTGAGATTGGTCTGTCATTTATCCTTACTTTTCCATTCATTCACCAAAATTTTTTCTTCAATCTCACCATTGGAGTTTTCATTAGAAAGCTAGTAAGTGAGTTTAATTTTCTGGTTCTGAGAATATATTGTGTTGATGGTATAATGCATGTTTGAAGTAGGATCTGAGTGACATTTATCAAGACTGGGACAAGACAACCGCAATGGCCAATGAAGTTTGAGTGTTGTTTTGAAAATAATTTTAAATTTTTGGTTTGACTTTTGGGCTTGTATCTGATATGTATATGTGGATTTGTTTGTAAGTTTATAACAATGATATTTCAATTTGGTTTGGATTTTTCAGAGAGTTTGTGTTAAGTATTATGTAATTTAATGTATATTTGTCGGGATTGTTTACTGGAAGTTTTCATACGCTTTGGTTTGTTGTACTATTTTGTGTGGCATTCATACATCCTTCCAGGGGGTATGTTGGTGTTACGAAGAATTTTAAAAAGAAAGGACTTGTTGAAGTTCCACAAATTAATGACGGTGAAAGGAAAGGACAAAAGTTAAATAGATGCCGCTTTTGCAAGAAAGAAGGACATTATCATAAAGATTGTCTAAAATGTAAGGCTTGGTTCAAAAAGAAAGGTATACATTATGTTCTGTATGCTTTGAATCAAACTTATCTAAAGTTCCTTCAAATACTTAGGGGTTTAATTCTGGTGTCACTACTTATGTTTCCAATATTATGCAAAGATTCCTTGCAATCCAAACCATAAACCCAACTATCAACCTTTTGTTTATAGGGAATCGAATGAAGGCCCCAATTATTGGTGTAGGGACTTACAAACTAACATTAGATACTAAACATCACTTTGATCTAATGAACACTCTCTATATACCTTCAATTTCTACAAATTTAATTTCTATTTCTAAATTTCATGATAGTGGATATACCTTTTAGGGTGGATATGGTTGTTTCAATATGTATAAGAATAATTCCTTTATTGGTTATAAAATAATTATGGATGGTTTATATAAATTGAAACTTGATGATGTTTCTTTTCTAAATCCCTATTGATTGTTAATCATAATGTTGGAATGAAACGTATTTTGGAAAATGAACATTCTACTTACTTGTGACATAAATGCTTGGGTCATATATGCAGAAAAAGGTTAGAAAGATTAGTAAGGAATGAGATTCTATCGAATCTAGATTTTACTGTTCTTGGCTTACATGTGGAATTCATTAAAGGCAATCAAACCAAACATAGCAAGAAAGGAGCCATGAGAAGTAGTCAGCTTCTTAAAATAATATACACTGACATTTCTTGGCCTTTTGTCACTTCGTCCTTTAATGGAGAAAAATACTTCATCACTTTTATAAATGATTTTTCTGGATATAGATATATCTATTTGTTGCAAGAAAAATCTCAAGATGTAAATACCCTTGAGGTGTTTGTAAAGGCAGTTGAGAGGCAATTAGATAGAAAAGTGAAAATTATAAGATCTAATGGAGATGGTGAGTATTACAGAAAGTATGATGAATCTGGATAGTGTCCTAGTCGGTTTGCCAAGTTCCTTAAAAGTCATGGCATATATGCACCGTACACTATGCCAGGCACATCATAACAAAACGGTATGGCAGAAAAGTGAAATATAACATTAATGGATATGGTTATAAATATGATGAGTAATTCCTAATTACCCAAAAATTTGAGGATGTATGCACTTAAAACTGCTATGTATATGTTAAACAGGGTTCCTAGTAAGGTAGCTCCCAAAACTCCTTTTGAGTTATTGACTGGAAGGAAACCTAGTTTAAGATACCTACATGTTTGAGGTTGTCTTGCAAAAGCACGTATCTATAATCCACATGAAAGAAAATTGGATTCTCGAACAATTAGTGGTTACTTTATTAGTTACCCAGAGAAATCCAAAGGGTACAGGTTTTACTGTCTGAACCACACTGCTAAATTGTTGAAACAACCAATGCAAATTTTTAGAGAATGGTGAAGTTAGTGGGAGTGTTGAAAATCAAGGTGTGGATATTAATGAAATAAGTGTTGATGTTCCATTACTCATAAATCTTCTTAAACCCACAACCACAACAAAAGTTGTTCCTACTTTAGAAGATTAAAATAATCAAGAACAACATTTGGATAATGAAGAAGCATCCTATGAAGAACTTAACTTACCACTAGCTCAAGCAAATAAACCAGTTGGTATAACTTTAAATAAACCTGTATGGGTTAGAAGGTTAGTTTTTTCTGATGATTACATCATTTATTTGCAAGAGTTAGATTTTGATTGTGGAATTAACAATGATCCTGTTTCATTTTCACAAGCCATAGGTAGTGATAAGTCTGAAAGATGGATTGGTGCTATGAAAGAAGAGTTGAAATCAATGGCTCAAAATAATGTCTTGGATCTTTTAGACTTGCCAGAAGGTTCTAAATGAGTTGACTGTAGTGGGTCTTTAAGACCAAACACGACTTGAATGACAATGTTGAAGTATATAAAGCTAGAATTGTTGTCAAAGTTTACACTCAGAAAGATGGTATTGATTATAAATAGACTTTTTCACTTGTCTCAAAGAAAGATTCAATGAGAATAATTTTAGCATTAGGAGCTCAATTTGATTCAAGATTACATCAGATGGATGTGAAAACAACCTTTCTGAATGGGGATCTTGAGGAGGAAGTTTAAATGGATTAACCGAAAGGTTTTTCCATTGAAGATAAAAAAATGTATGGTGTGTAAATTGAAGAAGCCAATATATGGACTTAAACAAGCTTTCGGGTAATGGTATATTAAGTTCAATACTACCAATACTTCTTTCGGTTTTGAGGAAATTACTATTGATTGGTATATTTACCGAAAGATTAGTGGGAGTAAGTTTATATTTCTAATGTTGTATATTGATGACATTTTGCTTGCTGCTAATGACTTGAGTTTGTTGCATAAGACTAAAGAATTTCTTTCTAAGAATTTTGAAATGAAAGATATGGGAAAGGCATCCTTTATGATTGGAATTTCAATATTTCGTAAGAGATTAAAAGGTTTATTAGGATTGTCTCAAAATTTCTATATTGAGAAAATTCTTGAGAAATTAAACATGAGCAAGTGCTGAGCAAATATAGTCCCTATTCAAAAGGGAGATAAGTTTAGTCTAATGCAATGTCCAAAGAATGATATGGAATGTAAGGAAATGGAAATAATTTCATATGTTTATGTTGTGGGCAGTTTGATATACCTACAAACTTATACTAGACCGAATATTAATTTTTCAGTAGCAATGCTGGGTAAATATCAAAGTCATCTTGGCATTGATCATTAGAAGGCTGCAAAGAAAGTGTTGAGATATCTTCAAAGAACAAAAGATTACATGCTCACTTATAAAAGGTCTGATCATTTAGAAGTAATTGGATATTCATATTCAGATTTTGCTGGATTTGTTAATAGTAGAAAGTCAACATTTGGTTATTTATTCCTATTAGTTGAAGGAGCAATCTCATGGAAAACTCCTAAATAGCCTGTCATTGCTTCATCTAGTATGGAAGCAAAAATTGTAGCTTATTATAAAGTCTATAATTCATGCATTACGGCTGTTGATAGGGGTATGTTGCATAATATTTTAGTGGGTAGTTTAGTATATGTTTAGTTGTTAAATTGAATGATTAGTGCATGTTTAAATTAAGATTTTTTTATTTAGTTAGACATTCATGCTTTGAATGTTTTATGGTTTAGAGCATACCATTGAGTTTAAATTTTATGTATTTAAGGTGCCTTGAAGTGTTTGTCGGTGTTTCAAATCAAATATCAAAGAATGGGGAGAATTCGAAGGAAAATCAAAGCAAGACCCAAGCGAACGATCGTGGCCCATGGTGGCAAAAGTGTGGAGACTCTGCCATGATTGTGGATCCTTTTGCCCCGATCGTGACAAAGAGCTAAAATCTTAGGCCATGATCATGGCCTGCACAACAAACAGTGCGGACAACCTACCAAATGTGACTTACAAGGGACATTTGGGACTTGTTGGACTAGGAAAAATCCTTGGGTTTACGTTAAATGGAAAATACTATATAAAGTAGAAGGAGATCTAACCTCGCTCCAACTAGAGAGGAAGAAAAAGAGAGAAGGAGGAAAAAGGAAGAAAGAGAAGAAGGGCTGCAGTGCTGCTATCTTCTCGGTCTATTATGACCCTTCTAAATGACAGTTCATTTCATCTTTATTGTTATTTCTTTGGAATGTATAAGATGGATTTGATAGTGATGGGTTTAGGTCTGATGATGATGTTCTAAACTTCTTTAGATATTTGTTCTTTAATCAATGTTAATGTGATTTCTTTTGATGTTAATACATTGGGTGTTATGATTGCTTATTGTACTTGCATGCTTTGATAATAAATCGAGAGAGTGAACCAATAATAAAACGATTAGATTGGGTAATGAGAGTTAAACAATAGATCATACAAATAATGAAATCGGGAATTTAGACAAAGAGAGATCTCATGCGAGGACCCAGTTGTCTATTTAGAGGGCTTAAGATCTGATTGGATTTGTGGGTCTTTTTTTAATTGAGAGATTTCAAATTCCATAATTCAATTAGGGGTTATGATTTAGAGTTTAATGATTATAACTCGAGAGAGAGTAATCCACCCTTCGAAAGTCTAAGACCAATATCGTATTAACTCAAAAATAATCATGTTAGCATTTGATGATAGGATAAATCCCCCTTCTCATAATCAACTAATCTTTCTTGTGTGATTTCCATTATGAATTTGGTGGTCCCCAATTTGATTCTTTGTATATTAATTTTACATTTTAATTCCAATAAATCATCTTTATGTGTTTCGTTTCTGTGCAGTTTTTATTTTCATTTTAATAGTTCTTATGCCTTAGATAACTTAGACTTAAATTAGTTAGACAACTCCTCGACGGATTGGAACCTCATATACTAAAACCATAAACTGTGAGCTTGCAGTATATTAAGTGTTTTAAATAGATTAAAACTTGCCTTAACAGTTACATAACTTTCTTTCAGCTTAGGGTTTTCGACACAGTAAGCAAGACGCTAAAAATTTATTGTGATAATTCTGCAACAGTTTTCTCCTCTCAAAACAAAAATTACTCAAGAGGCGCAAAACACTTGTATAAGTATTTTGTTGTTAAAGAGGAGATTCAGAAACAAAGAGTGCATATAGAATATATTAAGACAAATATCATAATAACAGTTGGTAACGCGTCGTAACACTACACAAAATAAACTAAACCTACTACTATAGCAGTGGTGAGTCTAGGTCAATCCCACAGAGTGTGTGTGAAGCTTTTGAAATGAAAATAACTGATGTTTAGGTTTTGGGCGTTTTCATTTTAAAAAGAAAATAAAACAAAAATAAGCTAACACAAATAAATAAAAGAAAACTTATAAAAATGATGAAAAGTGATGAATTCGTTAGCGACCTGATTCTTTAGTTTATCTCGGCCTAAACTCTAATTAAACATATTTTTATTAATTTTTTGTTTGTTTACCTCTCCTTGAACTATTAGTCGTAGATTAACAAGAAGCTCTATTAATCCCAGTTTTTCCTTATATCGTAGTTAATTAAGACGAGTTTGTTAATTAACCCTAGCTATCGGATAACGTAGGAGACACTTGCTAATTTTAATCAGGCAGTCCGCTTATGAGTGAGAAAAACATACCAATCTAAGCAATAATCACATAAGCTTGGATTATTTAACATAGGTTTTGCTATCCCTAATGATTACAAACTATTAGTTGCTACAAATGAATCAGAAAAATAACGATAACATATTGTATTCGATTCTAACAATGGGTTTTCACATAAAAATAATCAAATATAACATTCAATCATTCTTATTCAAGACCCAAACATTACATAGAATAACATAATCAATCCGTAAGAACAGGAACAACAAATAATAAAAGAAATGCTTAACCAGGTTGTTGGCATTAATTGTACTAGCTGGCATCAGGACGTCTACCCCTCTATAGGTCTCTCACGGTTGAGAGCTTGTTGCCCTCTTCATGCTCTCCTGAAGCTCCCAAAGCTCTCCCAATCGAAAATACTCAAAACATCAAAACTTTGTCGTCATATAAAAGATTCATTTATAATAAAAAGTAGGGTTTGGGTGAGCTGTAAGTGTCTCAAGGGCATGCATGATAGTGTCACACCTATAAGCCACCTTGGTTGAGGCTCACAACCATGAGCCATGTCACGCCCATGCAAAATGAGTCATGGGCTTGACAAATGTGTCATACCTATGACACCTTTTGTCATGGTTGTGAGATGTGTCTCACGGCTATAACAAATCGTGCATGGTCATGAGTTGGTTCAACACTCTTAATGCTCTTCATTTTATGTATTTTCTTATCTTTTCTTGCTTTAGTCGTTCTCGTTCTTGCTCCATGAAGACAAGTAAGTGTGATTCTTAATAAAATGACTCAAATATCTTACTTTTGACTCACTTTAGCTCTTTCGCATCTGAATTGTACCTAAAACCATATAAGAACTATAGTGAGTATCTTAAGCATTTTCATATCATTAATCGCCAAGTGTTTGGGTTAAATGTATCAATAATTAAGCATATATCAAATGCTCTGACTAAATGTTTACAACCAAAGGCATTCAAACAACATGTGCTTAGGATGGGTCTTGGTTGTATTAGTGATTGATAATAATATTTGATGATGATGTTTTAGCAATATTTAGCTCAATAATAATATGTTTCTAATTTTTATACTTCTTATTCATTATGTTTAGGTTCATAAGTTCTTATGATTGTTTGTATAAGAAATTTGTATGTATTGTCATAACAAGTATGTGGACTGTATGTAGTTTATATACAACTTATGAACCTAAACATAATAAGGTCTTAATATAGTGGCATATGGAAGGGAGTAAACGACTACACTGTGTATGATCGCCATAACCCAGTGTTGAGGTACTTATGATGATAATGGTTTATAAGATTTAATTTTTGCTAGCCTTATGTTATACTATTAAATGTAATGACGAAACATTCGACCAAGTAGGAGAATGTAAGAAATATAGCCTGATGTTATGGCCCATATTTTCTATAAACCCATGTTAAACTTGGTTTAGGGTTTTCTTAATTTAGTAGTATGTTAAATCCTGACCGTTACTACAAGATTTAATGTAAATATAGAAGTGTATATAAACTAGTCCTCTCTCTATCATAATTACATGCAGACAAAAACAAATATAGAACGTAGGTATTTATGCATTGTGATATCCATCAAGCTATCGTATAGTAGAAGGTTAAGAGAGAGACACTAATTTGTGATCGTTGAAAGTTTTCTCTCTACATCATAATGAATTTTGCTCATGGTAAGTGATTTATTCGCTTCATCAACGTGGTTATTATTATATTCAAGATCTAAATAGGCACGAATGATTTATGTATGATTTTATGTCTTTGGGGTTTGAATAATCAAGAACAGAAAACTTACAAGTGCAAGTTATCAAATCAAGTACAAGTGATTTTACGTATAAGTGAAAGTGTCGCTTCTCACCGACATTTTAAGACCTTAAGATCCTTTTTTAAGTATACAAGCCACTATCTTTTCATTTATTCTTCTTATATAAGATATTAAAACTTGTAAATTCTTGATACATAATGATATTTAAATAATTAAATTATACATACTTTTATAATGTAATTAAAATATATATCAATTATGTTATGAAATAAATATTCTAAAAATTTTAGTTTGTATTTATTTTTTTGGTGTATCTCATCATATCAAATCATCCAAATATGATCTAAACCTTAAAAAGAATCCTTATAACAAAAAACAAGCATAATTAAATTAGACTATAAAGTTTTAATCCAAATTTAATTCAGAGCTTAACGTTTTAACAGGTATGAAAGAATCCTAAAGTTTCACAAACATTTAAGAAACCTTTGACTTAACATCTCCATTAACCCTCCATTAAAAAATTATATATGGTATTATTTTTATTAGATTGTGTGGGTCTTATACTACAAATAAAAAATTTATAAGACCCATATAATATGTTGCTCTCTCTTTAAGATTTGTTCTAGTTTGCCTTAAGAGCTCATATCATTGATCGAGGAAGAAGAAGAAGAAGCATGTAAGAGGAATAACTTAAAAGTGTTATCCAAGTCTATGATGTTTTTCTCTGTTCTCTCACCCTTTATATCTATGTCTCACCCATGCACATTCTAGTTATGCTCATTTAAGTAACTTGGTTCATTCAAGACTATCATTTTCTCATTTGATCTAGAGATTTATCATTTACCATTGATCATTGACATTTTATATTTAATGTTTTATATGAATTTGTATCAAATTCTTTTATGTTTCTGAATCCATCATCTACATCATAACAATAGTGGAGGTATTTGACACCAAATTTCTATTGACATTCTAATCTTTGATTCTAGGTAATGATCCTCTTCCATATTTGATCTTTAGCTGCGTTTTAATATTTATGTAACCTTTCTTTGAAAATTTTTAGGGTTTCCTACAAAATCATCAATCTTAGAAAACTTATGATTCTCTTTGGAAAAACGATTTAATTCTAGTTTTGCTAGACTTAATGATAAGTTCTTCAACTTGGTTACAGGGATATCTCTTAAAGAGATGCAATAATAAACAAGGAAACAAGAGAAAGAGTTAATGGATGCGAAAGAGAGGTTGAAGATAATAGAAAAAGAGAGAGATACAACACTAGATGATTTCCAGGAGATGAAGTAAATAACAAATGAGGCTAATATGTGGTTGATAAAAGCCATGAACGATAGTAAGGTTACTGATGTTTATAGATCTCAATTTTTACAGTGCTCAATTCGATAATAGAGTCCTTTTCAAAATCCCAAGAAGAGTTGAGGATCAAAGACGGTATAATGCCATCTTTGAAGGTTGGATTGAGAAAGGTGAAAGAGTTAGAATCCAAGTTGGCACAAAGTAATAATTCTTTGGTCAAATTGAATGAAGAGCTGAGTAAGGTTCAATATTCAAAGGCTAGGTTGATGGAGTTACTATCAAAATGCCATAGAAGATTGCAAGAACTAAACATGGAACTATCAATAAAGGATGAGATTGAAACAAACATGTTAGATTTTTTCTCTTTTCAAACACAACAACTTGAGGAAGCTAAGATATATACCTTGAAGAATCAAATATGCAAATCTCTTACCTGCAAGAAAATATTAACTAATTGGAGCAATCATGATCTAAAATAGGTGAGGAAGATTAGGATTAATTGCAACAAGAATTGAAGAGGATCAATCAAAACTTGAGAAGGTGAGTTTGACCTTCGCATGTTTCGAGTAAGATGAGAATCAATTAGAGTTAAAGATTAAGGGCTTGCATGAGGAGATGGAATCTCTTATAAATGAAGTGAAGTAAGCTATCAAAGCAAAAGAGAACAATAAGAAGGCAATGGATGATTTGGAAAAAAACCCTAAAAGAAGTTTCAATAAAATTGAACCAAAAGAAGGAAAAGCTAATAGTCACTGAAAAAGAAGTTGAAAGATATAAAAAGGTGGATGAAGAATTGAAGGAGAACATAACTAAGTCAGTATTGTCATCGAGCATATTACATTGGACCGTCAAAATTTTTTATTTTTGAGTCTTTACCACATAAGATATATATTTAGTATGGGACCCATAAAAAATTAATAAATAAAACTAAATGTATTTTTTTAACAAAAAGTTAACCGAGAAGTTAAATCTGGTTTCTTTTCAAATGTTTGTGAAAAGTTAGGTTTCCTTTTGTACGTATGGAAACATTAAGGTCTAAATTGAATTTTGGTTGAAATTATAGGGTACAATTTGACACTTTTTCCTAAAAAGGAAAATTTTATCATTATACCCAATATTTTAAAAATTGGACCAAAAATTAAACCAGTAAGATAAAAGGTTCAAGGTTTAAAGATTCAACATATATTAGATTGCTATAACTCGATATATAATAAAAATTGAACAAAATTAAAGAATTTGAAATATGAATGAAGAAGGAAACTATTCTTATTCATCTAAGAAGTTAAATTTTAAATAAAGAAGTATATTGTTAAATGAAAACCAAATAACCTATTCTTTCATATGAAAATTAGTTAGTTTACAAAAAACGGCATGTTAATTAATAAATCGATCTATTTTTAATAATAAAGGTTATTAAAATAAACCAAATTAGAAAGTTGACAAGTTCCAAGTTTTGTGGTTAAACAGGCTGAACTAATTCAATTTTAATTAATGAATATACCATATTACAAAGTTAATTGAAGCCTGATCAACCAACCAAAAAATGTAGTATAAGCCATCAGGTGAAGGAACTTAGTGTTGGAGTTATGTAAATATAATGCCCTAGAAAGAAAGTGTATTTACATGTAACTTTATCTTCTTCAGTTACAGTTTTGCAATGAAAATATTTATTATTAATAAAAAAAGAGTTTGGTTTTATTTATGTGAGCATTATATATCTAGTCATAAGGTACCAAGATTCTTTTGCAAGTAATATACATATACATAGAGATGTATGGGAAACATGTATATTATTAGAATCTGAATTAATTGATTCACAGTTGA
>JANZLX010163211.1:0-14344 GCA_025531955.1 Erythroxylum orinocense
TCTGCAACTTTGGTCACCTTAGGGTATTCCAACCCCCTCACTCTGAAAATGACATCCAAAAGTCCTAAATCTTCCTCTTTAGCATGATTTTCTTCACTTGACACCTAAAACACCTGAAATGATAAAATCAATGTAAGCCACATGATTTAGACATCAAATGAGAATAAAAACTAAGTGTAAAAGTATAAAAAGATAAGAAAATATGAGTGCATCAAGGAAGTAGTCGACCTCGTAAACTAAAGTATAGTGATACTTAAACAAATGTGTGGTTGCTTGTTAGAAAATAAGTTCACTAAATTGACCTGATATGAGAGATTCATTTAGAGCATTACTTGTAAGTCTGTGGAAATTCTCATTGTGATTATTATATAAGTGATTATTTGACTTGAGGTCTTCAAAGTTATCTTATATAGGGATTGTTATGTTTTGATACTACTTATGACCTATTCTATTCAAGGTAATTGAGTTAGTAGTCATTGGATTTAGCATGAACCATATGGAGGTAGTTAAGTGATTAAGAAAGGATTCATCACCCTAAAGTAATTAGGGAGAATATTTTATTATTCTCGATTAATATTGATTCGGGAAATCTTTGGCCAAGGTAGAATGACATTTTGTAATTAGTTTACAAATTTCATTAATTTAATCAATAGCTAATGGCAGAGAACTAATATGATTGGACTCAAAATAGAGTAAACATTAATTTCATGCTTATCTAATCACAACATTGTATGAAGGAAGGATTGAATAATACCAAAAAAAGGTTAGTTAAAACCACTTTAACATTCCTAAATATTTGAGTAGTCATATTGTGTTGCTATATGTTAATCTTAATCTATGGATATAAACTGTTTAATTAGAGAATTAAAGATAAATTAAAGGAGTTTAATTTATCTAATTCTAAATATGATTTAGGGTTATAATTTGTATTTATTACCAACATATTTGGGAACATAATAGGTCTCACATAAAAAAAAGTGTTAAATAGAGCAAACATATTTTAATCAAGTTGGACTTGATTGAAAAGTTTGCGAAACTTATCTGATTAAATATGAGATATCTAATAAATAAGGATCAATATGAGATGTTGGATCTTATTTAGGCATAGTTGGTATTTAAATAGAATTATTTTTAATTATAATTAAAGTTTAATTGAAATTAAAATTTAATTTAAATTAAACTACTAAAATTAGAGATGGAAATGGGCTAGCCCATTGGCCTAAATTCAGGTATTTTTAATGAACCTGTCTATGGGCCAAATCAAGCCCAGATCGGTCCAAAGTTTATAATTTTTTAGGGAAAACAATATTGTTTTGCTTAGAAGAGTTAGGCCTCGTTCAGGCTTGAGCCTGAACAACCGAAGCCTGGACTCAATTAAAAAAAAGATGTTATTTTAAACTTTTAATTTTAAAAAATTATTTTAAAAAATTACCAAGGCCGACTCATTGCCATCCCTTACTAAAATGTCTAAAAATTACTATAAATAAGCTTAAGCTTTAATGGAGTTAACATTTTTTCATAACCTTCTATAAAAGTTACAGAGTTCTCTCAACCTATTCTGTGGATACCATTAGAGACTAGACACTTGTGCGACTACAGTGGTTGAGATGGGATACAAATTAAGATTCATGCTTTATTATAACTTATGTGTGTTAATCATTTTATAGAATTAAAGTGATATTAATTTTCAGGTGTGTTAATCATTTTATGATATGGATTTTTAGGAAAATCAAAATATCAAACTAGTTTTGTAAATATTTTGTTACGATTAAGATCGGATCTCGTCTCAATTTCTCAACAGTTATTGTTTAGATGTATACGTTAACTTTAAAAAAACCAAAGGTTCCTAAGACTTTCACACGATATAATTTTGGTGGTCATCTTATCGTGTTAGGTTTCACCATGATTTAAAAAAATGAGGCAAAATAAATATTGCAATGTGTATTATGAGTTAGTAGGTTTGGATTTTGAATTAAGGAGCATCGAAATAGTGAGCTATGAATCAGAAAAAGTTACTATACAACTTGATGATGGAATTGGAATAAGTCAATAAAGCTTAAGAGAGGGTTTAAGGGGCCCAGATAACTATGATGTGTTATTAAGTATATATACTAAGGACGAGTTGGGATAGACGACCACGCAATCCATCCCAACCATCCATTTCATCTGACGGTCAAATAACTTTTGCAATTTTAAACCTAACCTCTCGAATGTTCTATCTTCATTATTAGCATAAAGTATTGACAGCTAGAATGTTGTGACCACGCAATTCATCCCGTTCGTCTTTTTTTGTCCATCCCAACTCGTCCATTTAATATGACGGCTTATATCTATTCATAAAATGTTGTGACCACGCAATCCATCATGTTCGTCCATTTTTTTTATCTGCTCATTGAATGTTGTGCCGTTATTATTACTCTTCCTAGAGTTCTGCAAAGCTTTCTCTATTACTCTTCCTCTGCAAAGTTCTCTCTCTCTTTCCTTAGCTCTCCACCCTTGCTTTCCTTTGGTCCTCTCTTCTCTCCGCACTGGACGTCCTCTGCTTCTCTTTCAGTTTTTTTCTTGATCCTCCTCCTCGTCGTCGCTGGCGATTTTGTTTGTAGGGTTGGCCTATTTGTTAAGTTCTTGTTTTTTCTTTTGTTTCTCTACAGATGTGGTAAGTTTTCGTTTTTCCTTGATTTTGTTTTCCTTTTTGGCTTTGAGTTTTTTCCTTCGAATTTCATTCAGGTTTTATTCTGTATACAGATGGCCTACGGTTTTGTTGAACACAGATGGCCTATGGTTTTGTTCAACATTTGGAGTTTCTCTCTGGCAAGTGTGGTAAGTTTTCGTTTTTGCTTGATTTTGTTTTCCTTTTTTTCTTTGCGATTTTTCCTTCGACTTTCATCTAGGTTTTATTGTGTGTATAGATGGACTACGATTTTGTTCAACACAGATGGCATACGGTTTTGTTCAACATTTGGATTTTCTCTCCGGCTTTATTTTACTCAACATTTGGAGTTTCTCTTTCGGTTTTGGTAAGTTTTCATTTTTTCTTTTGTTTCTCTATAGCTGTGATAAGTTTTCCTTTTTTTCCTTTATTTTTTGTCCTTTTTTTCTTTGTGTTGTTAAATTCTCATTTTTTCTTTTGTTTGTTTCTCTGTAGGTGTTGTAAGTTTTCTTTTTTCTTTGGGCCTCGATGGCCTACGGTTTTGTTTAACATTTGGAGTTTCTCTCCGGCTTTGTTTTATTCAACATGTGGAGTTTCTCTTTCAGCTTTGGTAAGTTTTCATTTTTGCTTTTGTTTCTCTGCAGCTGTGATAAGTTTTCCTTTTTCCTTTTTCATTTATTTTTTTGTCCTTTTTGTCTTTGTCTTGTTAAGTTCTCGTTTTTTCTTTTGTTTCTTTGCAGGTGTTGTAAGTTATCATTTTTCGTTCAGTGTCGATGGCCTACGATTTTCGTGTGCAAGTTTTCATTTTTTTGTCCTTTTCGTCTTTGTGTTGTTAAGTTCTTGTTTTTTCTTTTGTTTCTCTACAGGTGTTGTAAGTTTTCATTTTTGGGCCGACGATTTTATTCGACATTTGGAGTTTCTCTCCAGGTTTGGTAAGTTTTTGTTTTTGCTTTTGTTTATCTGCAGCTGTAGTAAGTTTTCCTTTTTCCTTGATTTCCCCCCTTTTTCTCTTTGTGTTTTTTGTTTCGACTTTCATCTAGGTTTTATTGTGTACAAATGGCCTATGGTTTTATTCAACATTTGAAGTTTCTCTCCATGTTTGGTAAGTTTTCGTTTTTTCTTTTGTTTCTCTGCAGCTGTGGTAAGTTTTCCTTTTTCCTTGATTTTATTTTCCTTTTTGTCAGCTGTGGTAAGTTCTCGGTTTTGTTTTTGTTTATCTGCAGCTGTGGTTACCACTTAATGCCATGAAGCCATCTTGATTCACCCCACCGAAATCAAAGTCAATATTGAAACAATTGAATTCTATAACTCGGACCTGAGTGAGTGTGTTGTGATAAGTTTTTCTTTTTCCTTGATTTTATTTTTCTTTTTGTCTTTGCATTTTTTGCTTCGACTTTCATCCAGGTTTTATTGTGTGTACAGATGGCCTACGGTTTTATTCAATATTTGGAGTTTCTCTCCAACTTTGTTAAGTTCTCGATTTTGTTTTTGTTTCTCTGCAGCTGTGGTTACCACTTAATGCCATGGTGCCATCCTGATTCACCCCGCCGAAGTAAAAGTCGATATTGAAGCGGTTGAATTCTATAACTCGGACCTGAGTGAGTGTGGACTTGGATATGATAATATTTATCATGTTCTTCATCATCAGCAATAGGAAGATTGTAAACACGTTGATCAAGAACAGAATAACATCTGAGAACAATTTCGTAATTTTCAAGCGATGGAATATGTTTAAGACTTTGAAAGAAGCTAGCATAAAGGTTATGTTGAAGATTTGTCATAATGAGCTTAATAGAAGAATGCGTCTTACTTTTCGGTTCGGCTTAGTTTTCGCATCGTCTTGCGTTTATCTGTGTACTTTGTCCTACTTTCAATAATTATCTTAATAAAAGAAACGTTTTTCTACATTCAACCGCTTCGCCTTAGTTTCCACTTCTAAGCTTTCCCTTCATCTTACTTTTTTCTTTCTTAGATTTTGCTTCATCTTACTTTTGTCTTTCTAAGCTTTTTCTTCATCTTACTTTTGTCTGTGTACTATTTTTACATTTCAGTTCAATCATTAATGAATTCGGTATATTATAATCATTAAAATCATTATTAAATGCAAACAGCTAAATCAATTTCTGATTATCGTCTTAGTTTCCGGTTCGTGTTAGTTTTCGCCACGTCTTACACTTGTCTGTGTACTTCGTCTTACTTTTAATATAAGAAACGCTTTTCTACATTCAACCGCTTCCTCTTAGTTTCTACTTTGTCTTAGTTTCCACTTCCTAGCTTTCCCTTCATCTTATTTTTGTCTTTCTTAACTTTTGCTTCGTTTTACTTTTGACTGTACACTAGTTTTACTACTTCGGCTTGTGTGTCTTTTGTCTTTGCATTTCGTCTTACTTTTGTCTTCTTAGTTTGATTTGTGCTTGCGTCTCACTTTGAGTTTCACCGTTTCGTCTCATTTTGGTTTCTTCAACCTTATCGAAATGGTGCACAACAGCTAGATCAATTTCTGATTAAAATAGTTATTATTAATTGGAAACCTTGCCGAAACTTCAATTTGCAAAAGCCTATATTATATTAAGGTAATTATCATTTCAATTAACTGATTAATTAATTCAGTATATTATAATCATTAAAATTGTTATTAAATGCAAACCTTGTTGGAGGTTGAATTTGGAAAGGCCTATCTTATATTAAGTTAATTATCATATCAAAGAATTAATTAAGTTGCACAACAGCTAAGTTAATTTATTATTATTATTATTGTTATGATTAAATTCGTTCAACCGCTTCATCTTATTTTCCACTTATTAGCTTTGCCTTCGTCTTACTTTTGTCTTTTTTAGCTTTTACTTTGTCTTACTTTTGTATGTGCACTATTTTTACTTCTCCGGTTCATCTATATTTTTTCTTTGCATTTCGTCTTACTTTTGTCTTCTTAGTTTGACTTATGTTTGGGTCTCACTTTGGGTTTCACCGCTTCGTCTCATTTTGGTTTCTTCAACCTTACTTCTCTGCTTCGTCTGTCTTTTGTCTTTTCATTATAAAGCAATACATTGTATTAATAAAATAATAAGCAAAGAAAAATCTATAAGTAACGAACTCTTCGTCGAAATGAGTCAAGTAGTTCATTATTAAATGCAAGCAACTAAATCAATTTCTGATAATTGTCTTAGTTTCCGGTTCATATTAGTTTTCACGTCGTCTTACGCTTGTCTGTGTACTTCGTCTTACTTTTAATATAAGAAATGCTATTCTGTATTCAGCCGCTTCCTCTTAATTTTCACTTTGTCTTAGTTTCCACTTCCTAGCTTTCCCTTCGTCTTACTTTTGTCTTTCTTAGCTTTTGCTTCGTCTTAATTTTGTCTGCGCACTATTTTTACTGTTGCGGTTCGTGTGTCTTTTGTCTTTGCATTTCGTCTTACTTTTGACTTCTTAGTTTGATTTGTGCTTGCATCTCACTTTGAGTTTCACCGCTTCGTCTCATTTTGGTTTCTTCAACCTTATCGAAATGGTGCACAACAACTAGATCAATTTCTGATTAAAATTGTTATTATTAATTGAAAACCTTGCCGGAACTTCAATTTGCAAAAGCCTATGTTATATTAAGCTAATTATCATTCCAATTAATTGATTAATTAATTCGATATATTATAATCATTAGAATTGTTATTAAATGCAAACCTTGCTGGAGGTTGAATTTGGAAAGGCCTATCTTATATTAAGCTAATTACCATATCAATGAATTAATTAAGTTGCACAACAGCTAAGTCAATTTCTTATTATTGTTATTATTATTATTATTATTATTATTATTATTGTTATGATTAAATTCGTTCAACCGCTTCGTCTTAGTTTCCACTTCTTAGCTTTGCCTTCGTCTTACTTTTGTCTTTCTTAGCTTTTGCTTCGTCTTACTTTTGTCTGTGCACTATTTTTACTTCTCCGGTTCATCTGTCTTTTGTCTTTACATTTTGTCTTCTTAGTTTGACTTCTGCTTGGGTCTCACTTTGGGTTTCATTGCTTCGTCTCATTTTGATTTCTTCAACTTACTTCTCCGCTTCATCTGTCTTTTGTCTTTGCATTATTTGATTAATTAATTCGGTATATTATAATCATTAAAATCGTTATTAAATGCAAACCTTGCTGGAGGTTGAATTATAAAGCAATACATTGTATTAGTAAAATAATATACAACAAACAATCTATAAGTAACGAACTCTATGTAGAAATGGGTCAAGTAGTTCAGGCGATACAGTTTGTGAAGCTTGATGTATAATAGAGTTCACAATTTCTGTTGGAAGACCTAAAGGGCGTAAAGTCGTCGTTAGCTCGGTTTTACGGATTTTTTGAATAAATGTCTCGACTAATAATGTATAAGTCTTGTTATTAGGCATACTATTCCAGAGCATTTGTAAAAGTTCACCTTTGGCTTATTACTTAGTTTGCGCTTTCCGTTTGCATTTGGTTTTGCGCTTCCGTCTGCTTTTGCTTTTGCGCTTCCGTCTGCTTTCGCTTTTGCGCTTCCGTTTGCTTTTGCTTTTGCGCTTCTGTCTACTTTTCTTTCATTTGTCTTTTGTCTTATCGTCTGAATTTTGTCTTGCGTCTCATTTTTTATTTGCGCCTTGCGTCTGATTTCCGCTTGTGCTTCTGTTTGTCTTTTTATCGTCTGACTATTGCTTTGTCCTTTCGTTTGATTTTTTTTATTTGTTCTTCATCAAAATCATTTATGTAAAGTCATTTTTAAGCTAATTACCATTCAATTAATTGATTAATTAATTTGGTATATTATAATAATTGAAATCGTTATTAAATGCAAACCTTGCTAGAGGTTGAATTTGGAAAACCCTATGTTATATTAAGCTAATTATCATATCGATTAATTAATTAAGTTGCACAACAACTAAATCAATTTCTGATTATTATTATTGTTATGATTAAATTCGTTCAGCCGCTTCGTCTTAGTTTCCACTTCTTAGCTTTGCTTTCGTCTTATTTTTGTCTTTCTTAGCTTTTGCTTCGTCTTATTTTCATCTATGCAGCATTTTTACTGCTCCGATTCGTTTGTCTTTTGTCTTTGCATTTTGTTTTACTTTTGTCTTCTTAGTTTGATTTGTGCTTGCGTCTCACTTTAGGTTTCACCGCTTCGTCTCATTTTGGTTTCTTCAACCTTACCAAAATGATGCACAACACCTAGATCAATTTTTGATTAAAATTGTTATTATTAATTGGAAACCTTGCCGAAACTTGAATTTGTAAAAACCTATGTTATATTAAGCTAATTATCATTTCAATTAATTGATTAATTAATTCGGTATATTATAATCATTAAAATTGTTATAATCATGACCGAAGATGTTTCATAACTTCAGATAACATATCTTTAATTTGGGTGCAGAATGACTTCATGTCTTCTCGTATAGAATGCAGTTCCTTATACAAGTCACTCACTGAAGCATTCAGATCATCAACCTTATCATCATCCTTTTGTTGCACTGTTTCAATACTGATAGTAGTGGTTTATGCGTCTGAAGATACGACATCTGGTCCGGTGATTAAAAAGGTGGGAGGTTTGGAATGTAAGTTTGGTTCCAGAAGATCAAGGTCATCAGGTCTGGGTAGTCTTGAAACTTGCCTTCCAAAAAGGAGCAGTACTTCTCCAAAGGAAGGAACATAACTCAAGGGTCTAATGTGCATAATTAAATGCACAAGAGTCTCTATGTCCAAACTAACATATCCAATTCTCATGGATTTGTACTGCCTTTTTGTAATTCTGCCAACTACCTGACAAGTTTCCTCGGTGGTTCGATGACCATAATTACTTCCTGATGCCTTTGGAATGTAATGTGAGGCATAGGTTCCTCTCTCCTAAACTATAAAGCATGCCTTATCTATGTTTCTGACTTCATCTGCAGCCTCATGTTCCGTCTAATCACCCCTCATGCCTTCAGGGTACATTTTCTTCTTCTCCTTTTCATCATTGCGAGCAATGTAAGGCTTTAGTTGAAAGTCAGGCACAACCTTAATCACAGTTCTTTTTGTGATTGGAAAAATAGTATACTTCTGCCTTGTCATCTGTATGGGGTATGGTTTGGTTCCTTTATCTCTCAGAAAACGATACATACTTATCTCGTCATCATTCAACTGATCATTAGAGAGCTGTTACTCCTCAAAGGTTTAACTTCTTCAATAATTTTGATTTTTAAATCCTCTTTTCTCAGCGGTTGAGAAGGATTTACCTGTGCTCGACTGTATTCAACTGCCCTTTTCTTCTTTCAAATAGCAGAAAGAGTGCTTTTTTTGACTTCTTTTCTCCTTCTTTTTCTCTCCGATCAGTCCAGAAGTGTGTTGTTGAGGTTGAATTTTCTTCTTTTCAATTTCCAACCTCTTTTCAGTCTCGCCTTCTGAGATTCCAACCTCTGCTGCTTACGTCCCAGAGTCTCCACCCTGACTCAAGTCTTTTCTTTTCTTTTCCCCTTGTTGACGTAAGGTTCGTGGTCTAGGTGACCTTTTTGCCTGCTTGGGTTTCTCCGAAAGGAGTGCTTCCCCTTTTCTCTTCAACGTCGTTTGGCTCTCCGTCTTTAGTACCTGGCTAGAATCTGTTTCTTCTGTTTTCAGATTCTTCAAGCCCATTCTGTTAATAGTTGAAGCATTGATCCTGCTTTTGATATTTATCTTCCTCCTATTCCCTATCTGCAGGCGAACTCTAGAATCTCTAAAGATTCTTGTCAGCATCATCCCATATATTAGGCCGATCTAGTCTTTCTTTGATTTTATGATATAATGGAAGATAAGATATGGGAGATCTATGGACTAGTGATTGAGTATATGATATAAACATTGCTCATCTAACGTCGTCACCAGATTTTTCGATCCTGTTCTTTGCAGAACACAATGACAGAGAAGTGAGTGTAGAACCCTAGCCTTCAGCACAAGATTTAAGGCCTTCTTCTCCTTTAGTTTATTACTTCCATATAGTTGTCGGTTAATCTGAATCTCATCCACCTTAACTTGAGTCATCCATTTAGCCTTGCGAGCAAGCTTTACTCATACACAAGCACATTCGGTAGCCTTCTCGATTCCCTCCAACGTCACGATGATCGACAATCCGTCCACAGCTGACACTATGGTATTTTCAACTGTCTCAACGTTCTTCTAAAAATCGTATACCTTGTTTTTGTAGACTGCCTCATTTATCTCAAAAAACTTCTTCCATCCGGCTGCTACAATCCCGATTCTATATCCAACTGGTTCTTCTTCAAGGATTCGAAATCAACCAATCTTTCAGTAGTCATCGATTCCTCCATTTGTTTATGTGGTTAACAAATAATTGAATGCGCAAACATTTTTATTAAAGAGGTGAAGTTAATTTATAAAGTTGAGAGTGAGAGCAAGGAGAGGTTTGATATCCAAACAGAGTAACGAAAAGTTTTTGTTGACAGTTCTTCAAAAGTCGATGTCAAGGAATGTGAAGAGAGTTCTAGAGTAAGTGGTATTCTCAAGGCTTTGAGAGACTTTCCCTCCAAAACTTTCTTATGACAAAAATTACCACCTGCAACTACCGTTACTGTTACCGTTAACTGTTATGACCCTTTGTCTGATTTTTCCTTCTCTGCTTCGTCTTATTTTTGTGTTTGCACTTCGTCTTACTTATGTCTCCGCACTTCATTTTATTTCTCCTTCTCCGCTTCGTCTTAGTTTTGTCTCTGCACTTCGTCTTACTTTTGTCTCCACGCTTTGTCTTAGTTTGACTTCCGCTTCGTCTTAGTTTGACTTCTCTTTGCCTGCTTCGTCTCAATTTCTTCTGCCTTACCAAAATGGTTCATCACTTTCTAATTTTATTATTATATGATTTTTATTATCAAGATTATTGATCATGAGCTCATTTTGACTTAACATTCATTAGTACAGATCAATACTATTTATGTGTTATAATATTTATATATTAATAATCAAAATTTTATAGTTAACATTTTTCTTCTTATTATTATTATCTTTATTATTCTGAGAAATTTAATTAAATGAAATATAATTTTTTATTGTTGTAATTTCCTACCCTTATTAATTTTATTATTATTATTATGTTTTTTCCTAGTATTATTAATGTTCTTCATGAGTATATGTAGTTATTATTGATCATTCAGCATAACCATGCTGAGGTTTCGTTTGACTTCTTTGAATCTTTCTTCACTCATTGACTTAGTCAAGATGTCTACCCATTGATAATTCCTCTTAACAAACTGAAGACTTCCAATCTTCAGCTGATCCACAACGTCTATGAGTTGCAACTTGCGGCTCATATATACTCGGCTACGTGACCAGCATCCCAGTATCCAATTAACCTGAAATCTTTACCTTTCTCTTACATTAAGCAAAGATGAGTAGAATCTGATAGATATCTCAAATTTCTCTTCATAGCAATATAATGAGACTCTCAAACATCTTGCACCCAAACAAACACTAAACAGAATACCAGCTCTGCTTGCTGTAGGCTAAGGCAAGGAACCCATAATCCTTCTATAAAGGGTTTGATCATACATCTTATTTTTCCTTCTCCGGTTCGACTTACTTTTCTCTCCCCGATTCCTCTTATTTTTTCTTTGCACTTGGTCTTCCTTTTGTCTCCGCGCTTCCTCTTATTTTGGCTTCTCTGGTTCATCTTACTTTTCTCTTTGCACTTCGTCTTACTTTTCTTCAGCCTTACCAAAAAAATGTTCTGCATGACTATATGTAGTTATTATTATAATATAAAATTATTCTGATGTTTTATAATTTTGAATTAATGTATTGCTTGAGTTCATATAATATAAAAAATATGTTATAGGATTTGGTACTGTTATACATATTTCTTGTCTACTCCATCTACATCTATTCATTAGTGATAGATTTCTCGAGACCACCAAAAATTTTTACCTGTCACATTTAATGAACTCAAGCAATGATATGTGTGTTTTTGAGTTCCAAGGAAAAACACGAAAACGACCAAAATCTTTGAACCAGACATCAGTTTCAAATTATTATAATATAAAAAATTGGATATAAAATTCCATACCATTTTTCTGCTTAAATTAACTTCTACAACTTAACACTCGCAGCATATCAACCCTAAAAAATGATACAACTTCTTCATCACCGTTTCTAATCATCATACAGCTGCTACTCCTCACAGGTTGAGCTTCTATAATAATTTTAACCTCTGTACACATTCAGAAATTACTATGATTACTTGCCCTTTTTACCACTCCTATTTAATGTAGCAGTCACCATTTAATACAACCCAGATTAATCTTGAAAACCTAATATTTATGTGTCTTTCTCTTCTCTCCACATTCAGAAATTACTATGATTGCTTACCTTTTTGTGCACGCTTATTTAATTTAGCAATCATCGTTTAATACAACGCAAAACCCAACATTTACGTGTCTTCCTCGTCTCTACACATTCGAAAATTACTATGATTGCTTGTCTTTTCTTGCACTTCCCGTAGCAGCCATCATTTAATTCAAGCCAAATGATGCTATGGCCATTTCTTTGTGATTAAAATAACTTACATCGAAATTAGTCCTCCCACGCTCTCCACTGACACCTTTTTTATATTTTAACTTTTGACCTTTTCCTTCTGCGACTTAACCCTCAAATCATATCTACCGTAACCGTTGAAACAATTTCTCTCCCCAAACTTTACTTCTCTCAACTGCCCTCTTCTTTTACATTCTTCTTGTTTAACTTGAATATACCAAATTCTCTGTTCTAGAAAGAAAAAAACTGTCAAAGTTGCATCTTCTATTTTAAGAAACAAAGAACAACCGTTCGTAATAGTGAGGCATTCTTTTGTCCATCAATTTTTTCTTTCATTTTATAAAATTTAGCATTTCAATAAAATGGTTTCTTTACCTTCTGCTTATTACATTTTTGTCATTTTTGTTTACTATCACTTAATTTCCTTTCTTCAGAACTTCACCTGAACTACACAAGCAATAAATACAGACAATACATACAGTTGTTCAAACTCTAATAAAAAACTATCAAATTTAAACATTATTCAATGATTACTTTTTTAATTGATACAATAATCCGCTTCATTTTAATTTTTTAAAATATCGTTTCCTTTTTCGATTAAAGTTTTTTCCTTATCCTATTATTCTGACTCCATTTATACTCCATTTTTTAAAGGTTCGCTGCTTATTCTCTGATGCATTCTTCGACTACTAAGGTATGTATAATTATCTTAAATAAATATATTGTATAATATTCTAGTTTAGTTATTTAAAAGCTTAATAATTATGTTTGTTTGAGATATAGTTTGTTAGATACTTTTTAAAATATTTTGCTTACCTTTTTCATTCGTCGTGTACTTATTACATTTTTTCCTTTAGTTAGTTGCATATCAAAATGCTACCACTTCATTATCGAGTCTTTATTAAATTTATCTCATAAACAAATCTTTTTTTTAACATGTCTACTCTTATATGATTTATAATATATATTCAATTATATTCCATATATATATATGTGTATGTGTGTGTGTGTGTGTGAACATCATTAATGAATAGATCAAAGATGTTCATATTATCTCGATCCCTCAGGTATTTAAATATGGATAGAAATGCTAAACGACGTAAAAAATATGCTGAAATGGTAAATGATAAAAAATAAGAATTGTTATGGCGACGTAGAGAAAGTCGAGCTACAAAAAAGAGAAGTTCGACTTCATCGACACTTCACTAAACAATTACTCATCAACATAACGATTTTTTCATCAATAGCGAACCTTCCACCAGTCAACTTCCAACTCATGAACCCTCTTATCAACAAATACATCGTCTTACTTTTCCCTTTGGACATTTGCTTCTCCGCTTCGTCTTACTTTTCCCTTTGGACATCGTCTTACTTTTGTTTCCGCTCTTCGTCTTAGTTTGACTTCCACCTCGCCTTAGTTTGACTTTTGCTTGTGTCTCACTTTCGCTTTCACTGCTTGGTCTCATTTTCTCTTCGTATTACTATGCTTCAGCCTTACCAATATGGTTCATCACTTTCTAATATTATTATTATTTGCAAAATCAATTTCTTATTATTTTTCATATTATAATGAAAAACATTTTTATTATCATTATTATTATTCAACTTAATTCATATATTCATGTTTTTTATTATTGTCAAAAATTGTATTATATCTAATAGGAATAATACTATTTACATAAACATATAAAATAATACCAATCAATGATATATATATTTCTCATTATATTTATATATATAATCATAATAATAGTTCATCCCATTTTTTTTTATATAATAATTATCTTACTATAACCACTTCGTCTTGTTTTTCCTTCTCCGCGCTTTCGCTGCTTCGTCTCATTTTCTCTTTGTCTTACTTTTCTTCAGCCTTACCAATATGGTTCATCACTTTCTAATATTATTATTATTTGCAAAATGAATTTTATATTTTTTATTTTTATAATTCAAATCATTATTATTATTCAACTTGATTGATATATTCATGTTTGTTTACTTTTATTATTATCAAAATTTGTATTATATCTTAAAGCAATAATACTATTTACATAAACATATAAAATAATACGAATGAGTAATATATAATCATAATAACAATTCATCGCATATTTGTTTTTATTCATATAATAATTATCTTAATATAACCCCTTCATCTTAGTTTCCACTTCACTTTCACTTTCACTC
>JANZLX010163222.1:0-14340 GCA_025531955.1 Erythroxylum orinocense
CTCAGCAAATTAGTCAAAGGCTTTGCTATATGGGAAAAATCTTTAATGAAACGCCTATAAAAGCCTGCATGTCCCAAAAAACTTCTAATCTCCTTAACAGAAGTTGGTGGAGGCAGATTCTCTATCACTTCAGTTTTAGCCTTATCCACTTCTATTCCACGATTAGAGACCAAGCAGCCTAGGACTATCCCTTCTTGTACCATGAAATGAAACTTCTCCTAATTAAGCACTAGATCAACCTCTTCGCACCTGCTTTAAACCTTGGTAAGATTAGCTAAACAAGAGTCAAACATTAGCCCATAAACAAAAAAATTTTCCATGAAGAATTACATAATTTCCTTAATAAAATTCGAAAAGATTGTTGTCATGCAACACTGAAACGTAGCTGGTGCATTACACAACCAAAATGGAATACTTCGATATGCAAAGATACCATAAGGGGCATGTGAAAGTAGTTCTCTTGGTCATTGGGGTAAATGGGAATTTGAAAGAAACTAGAGAAGCTATCCACGTAGCAAAAATAATAATGTTTAGCAAGTCTTTCTAAAATTTTATCAATGAATGCAAAGAGAAGTGGTCTTTACGAGTGGCCTGGTTCAATTTTCTATAATTGATACACATCTGCCATCCCGTAACTATCCTAGTTGGTATTAGTTCGTTACCTTCCTTTTTCACAACTGTTAGACCTCCCTTCTTGCCACACAATGGATAGGGCTTACCCAATTACTGTCAGAAATGGTGTATATAATACCCGCAGCTAACAGCTTTAAGACCTCTTGCTTGACCACGTCCTTTATGTTTGGATTTAGCTTCCTTTGATGTTCAATTACAGGTTCTGCATCATTCTCTAGGTGAATTCTATGTGTGCAAAAAGACGGGCTGATTCCCTTCAAGTCTGAAATTTTGTACCCAATCGCTTGCTTATGTTCCCTAAGCACTCTTAAAGTTTATCAACCTGTGCAGGGCTTAAAAGAGCATTAACAATGACTGGTTAGGTCAAATTAGGGCCTAGAAATTCATACTTAAGGTTAGGAGGCAACGGTTTCAATTACACATTCGGAAGCTCTTCTTTGTTTGAATCAGGTAATGGTTTCAGTTCAGGTTGCACGGGTTGTGTAGATCTTTGCAAAGGTTGTTCATCGAGCATCTGTGCGAATTCAAAGACTTCTGATTCCTTCTCTGTAAATCCTGTATTACCCCTTGCAGTTGCTACAACCTTCACTAAGTAGTGTTCCAACGAATCCTTTAGATGGGATTTTCTGAATTCAGAACCAACTAGCTTATCAATAAGGTCCACCCTTAAACAAGAATCTTTGTCATCCATAGCCTCGATCACCTTTCCCAAATTAAACTCAATTTCTTCCTCCCCTACTCTCAGAGTCAATTTTCCATTCTTAACATCTATGATTGCTTCAACTATGGCTAAAAGGGGTCTGCCAACTATAATGGGTATGTTAGTATCCACCTCCATTTCTCACACAACGAAGTCTACCGGGATAAAAAAACTTCCAACCTTGAGTGACACATTTCCAATATCCCAATGGGAAATTTTATAGACCTGTAAACTACTTGCAATGATATAGTGGTTGGTTTAAGCTCTCCAATGTCCAATTTCTGACAGATAAATAATGGCAATAAGCTCACACTTGCCCCCAATCACATAATGCTCTCCCAATTGTTGTAGTTCCAATTTGACAAGGTATCGAGAAACTTCCCAGATCTTTAAGCTTAGGAGGGAGTTTGTTTTGAAGAATAACACTTGATTCCTCTGTAAGAGCCACAGTCGCATATCCCTCTAGCCTTCTCTTGTTGGATAAGATTTCCTTTAAGAACTTAGCCTAAGTAGGCAGTTGGTAAGGGCTTCCGTGAAGGGGATGTTAATATAGAGCTTCTTCAGAATGTCAACAAATTATCCAAACAGCTGGTCTAGCTTAGCTCTATGAAATCTTTGAGTGAATGGGATTGGTGGCTTACATGGTGGTGGTGGTATGTATTTTTTCGGTTCAGGTGACTATTGCACAGGCTGAGCATTGGATTGCATAGGTTGTGCATCCTGGTCTGTTCCTTCGGATTCCTTTTCAACTTTGTTCTTCTGCACCATAGGTACCAAAACCTTTCCACTCCTTAGTATCACTGCCTTGTTTTCCTTAGGAGCCTCTGGTTATGCTGGTAGCTTACCCTTGACAAACCTTATTGATGCGACTTGCTGTGCAATCTGAGTCTCAAACATCTTATTATGGACCGTCAATTGGTCCATTCAAGTAGTAAGTTTCTGGATCAAGTCTCCTTGCTTTTGCATAAAGTTTTCCATCATTGATTCAAGGTTAGACTTAGGTTCAGGTGGCTGGGGTTGAGCTTGTTGTCTCAAGCTTGGGAAACCTGGAGGGCCACGATTTTGTTATTACTAGGTTTGTTAGTAATGCTGTTGATTTTGTGAGTAATAGTTTTGGTTAGGGGAACTTTAGGGTGGCTTGGATTGTTGAGACCATGAGAAATTTGGGTGGTTTTGCCATTCAAGATTATAAGTGTTTGAGAAAGATCAAGCTTGGTTCTTTTGCCCATAATTACCCACAAGGTTCATATGTTTAACCCTCAATTCTTGCCCAATGTTTTGAAATTTTGTACCTATACTCGACCCAAAATCTTGATCCTGTAAGGCATTCACATTACTAACAGCAACTACAACAAACTTATCTACTTTCTTTGAAAGAGCTTCAAATTTTGAATTCAACAAGGTAAAGGCATCTAATTCGAAGACTCCTTGAGGTTTCTTCCCTTCTTGCTTAACCTCTTTCTGATTATTATTCCACTGATAGTTGTTGTAGGAAATTTTTCTCCAATAACATAAAGGTCTCATCTTCATTTTTTTCCATTAAATCACGTCTAGCCGTAGCATCACTTATACTTCGCATAACCAGAGAAACTCCATTGTAGAATATTTGTACAATCATCCACTTTGGGACACCGTGATGTGGACATCTGCGTTGAAGCTCCTTGTACTTCTCCCATGCTTCATAAAACAACTCATCTTCTTTGGGCTGAAATGAGATAAGCTCACTTCTAAGTTTTTCCGTCTTCCCAGGTGGAAAATACTGAGCCATAAAAGCCCTGGACAACTCTTGCCAATTGTTTATCGAACCAAGTGGTAATGAATGGAGCCAATCGATAGCCCGATCTCTCATAGAAAAAGGAAACAATCGAAGCCTGATAACATCCTCAGGTACCTCATTCTGCTTCAACACTTCACAAATGTCCAAAAATTGTTGCAGGTGGACATGCGGGTTTTCTATCAGGTGCCCTCCGAACTGATTCTGCTGCGCCATTTGTACAAAGCCGGGTTTTAACTCAAAATTATTTTCTTGCATAGGAGGCCTTGTAATGCTTGGGCAAAATTCCCTAAAATTTGGGACCGCATGATCTTGCATCGTTCTCTGATTTTATTTGGCAATTTTCAATTCGATTGCCTCTTCTGTTGGAAAAGTTGTAGTAAATTCGGGTTCGATCTGACGTTCCTGCACAGACTGTGCGTTAGATGTTCTTGCTCATGCTTTTCTAGCTTTTGCTTCCTTCCTTAGTGCCTTAGTTGTCTTCTAAATTTCAGAATTAAATAATAATTCTTCAGCACTGACGGACTTTCGCATAGACTAAGTATAGCACATCAAGATCAAACGCAAGGTTTAAAAAATGAAAAATAAGAAGTAAACAATAAAGAGAACAAATAAAACAAAAATTAATTCTAACAAGATCTATTAACACAAAATAAGAAAAGAAAAAAAACAAAAATTTCTAATTTTACTAAACAATCAGTTGCCTAATATTATTTAAGGATTACTCCCTGGCAACGGCGCCAAGAAACTTGATGCAGTTCCGCAAGTTCACGGGTCTTAAGTATTATAGTGTAATATCGTCCCACAGGGAGTAATTGTGTAAGTACTAGGCTTGGATCACTCAATTAAAGGGGCTAAGCAATTGTGTAAAAATGGGGGAATTAACATAAGAAATTTAACTATCAAAATAATAAAACCAATGCTAAACAAAAACGCGAATATCTTTAGGGGTTACTTCGAATGGAATGTGGTAAGCTTCAAGGATGGTTCCACTTTTAACGTTTTCTATGGACTTTACCTGGATTAATTTATGAGGCAAATTTTGGTTGATAGAAGGTTGAGCCTAGAGTTTCTTAGATCCTTTTTCAAGGTGCCAAAGAAGTGTTACACAAAAATCGTAGTCTACTATCCTAGCCTAGAAATCAAGCATAACCCATTCAGATCTTTGCTAACTTGGTTTTCTCTCATAAATTTAGTTTATGTCTAAATCTGAAATTTATAAATTTCCTGTTTTGGAGTTTCGTTATCAATTTTCACTGATCGATTCTTCAATTAACAACTAATGTCAAGTAATGGTTGGATAAAAACAATACCAACAAAATTAATGTCAAAACAGAAAAATCAAAACTATAAATCCATACTCATAAATCAACCGAAATTCAATCCACATAAAATTAACTAAAAGCTTGGCCCAACCTTGAAGCTTTGAGGAAGCTACTTAAACATAATAATATAAAGACCACATAAATTAGGATTAGCAAACAATATAGAAAGACACAAAAAAAATATAAAAATAAATGAGTTTTGGAATCAATGGTTGTTTCCCTCATTGTTGGTACATCTCCTAGCTACGTGGTGCTCCTTTTGTTTCTAATAGCTCCTAGCCACCACCAACTTCCAACGTTCTCCTCTGTTGGTGTAGTCGTTGTATATCAGCTGGAGCTGCTATTGTTTAACGTTATTCCCCCCAGCTCTTATTTGTGTCCCTTCTCTTTGCAACCACCAACTTCAACCAGTTATTGCCAATAGATGCTTTTGATGCTTAGTGGGAATAGTTTTGGTGTAATAGAAAATGAAAAATAGCGTGAGTGAAGAGGATTGCTGGCTAGTGTCACATTATCACCTGGTCCCTTTTGTTCTAAGGTGATTTTTGTTTTTCCTTTGTGCCTTCCCTGGAGCTGTCACGTTGGAGAGTATTATTTTTGTTATGTAACGTAACGTGAATGGTCCTCCTACCCAGCTCTCATCTGTTGGTGTCCTGCAGAGTTTAACGTTGGTGGAGTTTACTTGTGTTGTTTTTGCATCTAGCTCCCTTAACTGGTGGGTCTCCTTGTTTTTTTTTAAATTTGCTCTCCTTGCTCACGCCCTGTAGCTCCCTTTTTGTTTTCTTCTTTTTGTGGGTCCTTGGAGCTGTAACGTTGGTCCCTCCTCTTGGTGTGTCATGTTGATGTTCTCCCCACCTTGTTTTTCTTTAATTTCCTCTTGTTGTTCACACACGTCTTCTCCAGCTGTCCCCCTCTTGCGTTATTTTTCCTGGTGGTCTGGTGGTTGTTCTCTTCTCATCTACCTGGTGGGTCACGCATCTTTTTTCTGTGTCGTGGCATGTCCCACCATTTTTGTTGCTTCCTTGGTAAGTAGCGACTTGTAGCTTGATGTCCCTCTAGTCTGTATTGTTTTCGTTTTGGTCTGTCTTTTTGTGTGATTTTTGTGCCCTTTTTTCCTGACAGCGTCGTGTGTTGAACCTGCTCACTAGTGCGTGACTTTTGTCTCCATTGTAGCTGAGTTTCTACCTCCTGTAGCGTCACTTAGTGTAGCGTGATTTTCCTTCTTGCTTGCTGCAAGCGTGGACGTTTTGGACAGCCCTTAATGTTGCATTTTCTCCTTTGTTTTGCTTTGGACTGCTGTGGTTCTTTACAACTAAAATCAAATGCATTTCCTACAAATTAGACATGAACAATTATAAATGCAAATTCAAGTAAACTAAACAATTTAGCAGAAAAAATATGTATAAAATCTAATGATTGTTTGCAAAAACTAAGAAAAAATGCCACTCATTTCAATGATAAAAATGCCTTCAACATATATGTCAACTAGTGTATGACTAGAACAACAAAAATGAAAGATAAATTGATTAACCTAGAGCTTGAAAGAATCGTCAAGGCAATCAGAAGGATAAAGAGGCTGAATAACTAAGCATAAGCAATGAGAAGGGCTTAGTAAGAAAGAACTAAAAGAGAAAGAATTGACAAAGAAAGCTTATAAGAGCATTATAAAGAGGAAGCAAGAATTGGAAATCTCAAAGAAGGTAAAAGAAGAATTAATGTAAATAGTCAAGAAGAAGTTTATAAAGATAACATTATCAAAGGCCAATCAAAGACTACTGTCAACCTATGATGGCAATAAATTATCATGGAATTTTGAGGCCAATGCTGAATGTAAAAATTTTTCATATTCCATCGGGCTTAATTAATTTGGTGCAAATGAACCAATTCGAAGAAGCCCCACTTGACAACCTAAATAATCATTTGACAAATTTTCTAGAGTTCTGTGATACCATACGACTTTAAGGTACAACGTCTAATGAGATTCACCTCACCCTGTTTCCATTTTCATTAAGAGATAAGCCAAAATTTTGGTTACAAGCTATACCAGTGGGTAGAACGGGTACTTGGCAAGAAATTGCTAAAACTTTTCAGACAAAAATATTTCCACCAGGTTAAGGAGGCAAAGTTACGGGATGAAATTGACACTTTTTATTAACATAGCTTGGAGTATCTCTATGAAGCATGGGAAAGATATAAAGGCTTATTGAGAAGATCTCCTCGTCTTTGCTATCCTGAGTGGGTATAAATTGAAATGTTTTATAATGGACAGACTAGAACGATTGTTGATATAGAAACTGGTGGAGCTCTTATGGTAAGGACTTCCAAACAGGCTTACACTATTCTTAAAGACATGGCATCCAATAGTTATGAATAGCCATTAAAGAAATCAAATGGAAAAAGAAGTGAAGGAATGCATGATGTGGATCGAATTACGCAATTGTTAGCTTAAATTGCAGAATATATTAATCAATTTATGAAGTTTGCAAATAAGGAAAAGTAAATGGAATAAGTGGCAATAGCTAGTTCTTCTTAATATTATCCATAAATTGAGTAAGAACAAATGAATTTTATGAATTATAGAGGTTTTCTATATATGCCTAATCCAATGTAAATATAATCAAGACTTGAGAAATCAAGATAATTATGGATATGGAGCCAACAGGAACCCATCACCAAACAAAAACTTCAAGTAGAGAAGAATCCATCTTTAGAAGAGATGTTAAGTGCATTTTAGAAAGAGTCAAGGAATTGGTTTAACACGCATGAGAGTTGGATGGAGAATATAGAAATGTAAGAAACAAGCATTGTCTCTTTCATAAAAAAATCTTAAGGTGCAAGTTAGGCAATTAACAAGGGTAGTATGATTAAGTCAGCAAATAAATCTTCCTAGTAATACTAAATCCTAGGGAGTAATACAAGGCAATTACACTTTATAATAGGAAGGAATTTGAAAAAATGCCACCTAAAGTTCAGAGCTCCACTAAATACAGTGAAGAAAAGAGCCAAGGAGGAAATAAATTGATTTTAAAAATTAGCAAAAAGAGTAAAGAAAAGAGGGAAAGGAGGTAGATTTTGTGAAGACAAAATACGTGATGGTGAAGATAGAAGAAGAACCAAAACCAAAGATCAGTCAAAACATTCCTTACCTTTAAAATTTTCAAAAGAACAAGGTGAATGATCAATTTACAAAGTTATTGGAGATTTTCAATAAGATGAAGATCAACATACCTCTGATTAATGCAATTGATAAAATTTCAAACTATGCAAATTTTATCAAAGATATTATGAAAAATAAGTATAAGTTTAGGGATTATGAGATTGTGAGGATGATAAAAGAATACAATGTTGTCTTATAAAGAAAGTTGCATAAAAATTAAAGGATCCTAGTAGTTTTACCATTTCATGTGAGATAGGTAATACTCATTTTAATATAGTACTTTAAGGTCTAGGTGAAAGCATAAATCTCATGCCTCTATTCATTTTCAACAAGTTAGGATTGGAAGAGGTAAAGCATTTAATAATTTGCCTCCAATAAGCTGATCGATCACTCACATATCCTAGGAGAATTGTTGACGATGTTCTAGTGAAAGTTGATAAATTATTTTTCTAGGAAATTTTGTGGTATTGGATATGGAGTAGGACTAAGGCATTCTAATCATTCATACGAGGCCATTTCTAGCCACAAGAGGTGTTTTAATTGATATTCCATATGGAGAACTTTAGGAGTTAATGGTAAGAAAGCAGTGGTCAACATCTATAGAACTCTTCAAAACCCAAATGAAATACTAAGTTGCAATATAATTGATATAGTTTCTTCTTGTGTAATATCATCTCTCCCTTATTTTCTTTCAAAAGATTCTATGTTATCTTGTTTAAAAGGTATGGAAAAAATTTCTTGTGTGAATGATATTGAGTCATTTATGATGAAATCTATTGAAATTCTAACGTGAGCAAAAACTATTGAGCATTTTGAAGATCTATTTCTTATTGATGATATTGATGATGTGAATGATAAGAATGATGCTTCACATAAAATAAATTTGAAACCATTTCCTAAAAGTTTGATGTAAACATTCTTGGGTGATCATTCAACCTTACATTTCAACTTTATTGTCATTGTTGGAAGAGGAAAAATTACTTAGGGTGTTAAAGGAATTTAGATTTGTAATTGGTTGGTCTATTCGTGACATTAAGGGAATTAGCCCTTTAATTACGATGCATAAAATTATTATAGAAGATTTATATGTCACATGTATAGAACATCATAGAAGACTTAATCTTACTATGAAATAAATGGTTAGAAACAAAATTAAAAAATGGTTAAAAGCTGGAATAATTTACTTGATCTCTGATAGTTCATGGATTAATCCTACATAAGTAATTCCTAAGAGAGATAGAATCATTATGGTGAAGGATAAAAGCAAGAAAATTATTTTCACTAGGTCTATAACTGGTTGGAGGGTTTGTATAAACTATAGGAAGTTAAATAAAGCCACAAGAAAAGACCACTTTTTATTATGGTGAAGGATAAAAATAAGGGAATTATTTTCACTAGGACTATAATTGGTTGGAGGGTTTGTATAAACTATAGGAAGTTAAATAAAGCCACAGGAAAATACCACTTTTTATTAACTTTCATTGATCAAATGCTAGATAAGCTTGTAACACAAAAATATTATTATTTCTTATATGGATATATAGGTTATCATCGAATAGCAATAGCTCTAGAAGACCAAAAAGAGACTGAATTTATATATCTATTTGGTACTTTTGCATTTAGGAGGGTCCATTTGGTTTTTGTAATGCTCCTACCACTTTTTAGCTTTGTATGATGGCTATCTTTTTTTATATGACTGAAAAATTTATGAAAGTTTTTATGGATGATTTCTTTTTATATAGTGATTCACTTGTTAAGTTCATACATAACTTGTCTTTAGTGTTACAAAGATGTCAAGGGAAGAATTTAGTGATTAATTAGGAGAAATGACACTTTATGGAGCAAGAAGGAATTATCTTAGGCCACAAAGTGTCTTCAAAGGGAACTGAAGTAAATTGATCCAAAACAACAGTCATTAAGAGGCTACCACCTTATTCTAACATTAAAGGAATCCAAAGGTTTCTTAGCCATGTGGGGTTTTATAGGCATTTCATCAAATGCTTTTCAAAAATTGCCAAACCCTTGTGCAATCTCTTAGAGGACACTACCTTTCATTTCATTGAAGACTATAGGGTTGCTTTTAAGTTGATTAAACAGAAGCTTGTGTCTTCTCCAATGGTGATCACTCCTGATTGGCAACAACCATTTGAAATAGTGTACAACATAAGTGATTTTGTTGTGGGGGCAACTTTGAGTCAAAGAATAGAGAGAAAATGTTCAAGGTGATTTATACTAGTAGAAAACTTGACAGTGAACAACAAAAATAAACCAATATAAATAAGAAAATGTTAGATGTGGTATTTGTATTAGACAAATTCATATCATACATCATTGGTTTGAATGTTATGGTATTCATAGATCATGATGCCATTAGATACTTATTTGAGAAAAAATGTAAAATCGAGGCTTATTAAATGGATTCTCCTTTCGATAGAATTTGATGTAGAAATAAAAGAAAAGAAAGGATCAGAAAATATAATAGCAAACCATCTTTCTCAATTAGAGTTGGGCGAGTCAGTGCAATACTTGCATATTACAGAATCTTTTCCAGGTGAGAAACTGGTCAAGATGGAAGCAAAACCCCTATGGTTTGCTAACATTTTCAATTACTTAGCTTGTAGGCTATTACCTCCAAATATTTCATTTATTCTAAAGAAGAAATATATGTTTAATATTAAAAATTACTTATAGGGTGTGCCTTTGATCTTTAAGAGATGCCATGATCAAGTGATTCAAAGATGCATACCTAATGAAGAATTTCAATCTATTCTTCAGTATTGCCATTCATCTTTATGTGGTGGTCATTCTAGTCTAATAACATAAATAGTCAAAGTTTTACAATCTAGATTCTATTAGCCAGCACTTCATAAGGATCGTTATACTTTCACTAAAACTTTTGATCAATGCTAAAGGATAAGTAACATCTCTATGTGTCATGAGCTTCCATTAATCAATATTTTCGAAGTTAGGCTACCATTGGGATTTTTCACTTTCCTCTTACATCTTTTGGGTTGTAAACTATGTTTCCAAGTAGGTGGAGGTAGTAGCTTTTCCAATAAAAAATTACAAAGTTATGCTTAAATTTCTTAAAAAGAATATATTTGCAAGATTTGGGACATCAAGAGTGATGAGGGAACCCCTACAATAAACTCTTTTCAAATCTTTTGAACAAATATGGAGTTCATTACAAATTTGTTATACCGTATCACCCATACTTAATTGGCTAACATAAAGTTTCAAATAGAGAGATTAAGGATGTTCTTGAGAACACAGTGAATCTAAATAGAAAAGATTAGGATCTCAAGCTTGATGATGCTCTTTGGGCTTACAAGATAACTTTTAAAGCTCTAATAGGAATGTCACCTAGTCAATTTGTTTTTAGTAAACTAAGCCACTTCTTATGGAGCTAGAATGCAAGGCATTTTATGTTATGAGAAAACTAAATCTTGATTGGAAAAAGGCAAATAAGAAAAGAAAATTAGAGTTATGTGACGAAGTTTAGAAATGAAGCATATAAAAACTCAAAGATATATAAAGATAAGAGCAAAAAGTGGGACGAAAAACAAATCATGAAGAGGAAATTTGTTCTCAGTGAAAAGGTATTCTTATAAAACTTAAGATTGGAGCTTTTTCTAGGAAAGCTCTTCTCTAGATGGTCAGGACCTTTCACTGTGAAAAATGTCTTTTAAAGTAATTGAAGTTGAAGCTAATGATGGAAGATCTTTTAAGGTTAATAGACAGAGGCTAAAGCATATTATGGTTAAGAATTAAGGATAATTGCAGTGGCAAGGATCTTTAAGCAAGTAACAAAGTCGAGCCAGCGATATAAAATCAAACACTTATCAGGAGGCAACTCGATTTTTTCCTTTTCATTTATTTCCATTTGTCCATTTTCATTAATTGACTTGATTTGATTTTTATTTTATTTAGTGTTGTTTTCTCTTGAGCATAGGAGTTATTTAGTAGTGTGTTTGATTTGTCTTTATTGCAAGTAAATTTTTGGAGAAGCAAAAGTTTCACGAAGCTATATGCCATTCAAGTTAGTTAAACATTAATGAATTTTGATGGAAGATTTTAAATAAAAGAAACGAAGAAGCAAATTCAAGGTAAAAGTTTTTTTAATTATAGTAGGGTACTGAGGATGACTAGCGAAGTTTGTATAAACTTCTTTGTATTTCTATTTCATTAAAACAATGCTATAACATCGCGTTATCTCAATACTATATCTTCAATCCAATGCAATAGCATTGCTAGAGCTATCCTTGTCCTTTCTAACATTAATCACTTTGATGTCTTAACTCTAACCAACAGCAACCATGTCAAGCTTTTGTTTTCTCTTTGTTATATCTAGTTTTTCTTTCACTTATTTAAAATGACTGTGTTCCCCATCCTAGTATCCCCATTTCTTATTTTTCCTCTACAATGTTTGATGTTGTACTACTACACCTATATAGTCATAGTGTCGTAACCCCAATTTTTGTTACAATTGCACTAATAAAATGCATATACCCCCTATGTATTTAATTATTTTGGTTCCAACTTCTTTTCAACTAATGTGGTCACCTCCACTAATGCACTGTTCTCCTTGGTTTTTCCCCAATTGACAAACCTTAGCTTAGTTGAATTGTTTACTTTATTCTATTTCAATTTTCATTAACTCCATCAAACAAGTAAGTGATTCCATCTCTATCTCTTCACCTTTTGTTCAATTTCAATTTTTATTTTTAATAATGAGCAACAAAATGTTAAATTATCTTACAATTTACTGCATAATGTTTGGATTTTTCTTCTCGTTAATCTTTATATATGAAACATAAACAATTTCTCTCAAAACTAACAAAACTTTTATTTCAAACTTATGAATCTCAAATTTTGCTTTTGACAGTAGCGACTTTGACTTCTAAATCTATGCATGATTTATGTTTATGCTTATATGAGTGGTTCCTTTTTTGTATGTGAACTTCATTTTCATAGATTTACTTAGTTTGTTAACCAATTCAAATCATATATCTTGAATTCGAAGAAATCATCTTATCTACTTCTTGAACATGAAAATTTAAAAATAATAAGCAAATCATTTTCACCAAGTGTACAACTTATCTTAAGGGCATTTTTCCTTAGGTCTAGGTATACTTTATATGGTCATTGTTTTATGTCTTCATCGAGTTGCTTGCTTATCATGATCTTATCTGCATTCGTTAAATACAAAAACTATAATTATAATGTCTAGAATTGCTTGGTACTTCCAAAAAGAGGATTGTTGTGCTTCTCGACTTGATGATTTATGCTCAACTTATTATGTTTTGCTATAAGTTATCTACTATATTTTGTTTTATATCTATCCAATTCTTTATTTTGTTTTCAATCCTCATAGTTCTAAGAAAAATGGTATATAATAAAAATTAAAAAAAGCAACATATTACTCAAAGAAAGAGAAAGAAAGCATCCTCTCCTTCTCCTCAAGAACAACCCTCATATTTCATTTTTAATAAGTCTAAGAAATTCTATAAAGAGTATCTTACAAGGAATGTAACCCATGAAAGAGGTTTGATTTCAAAGATTCAAAGAATACCAACATTGCAACATTAGTCAAAGTCTACAATTGGAAGAATTTGTATAAATGTCCAAACTTTGCCTCCCTTACCTTGGCAAAAGCATTATATGTCAATGCTTTTTTTCAAGTTGGAAAAGCAAGAAACAATTAAGCATATAACAGTTAGAGGCAAGTCAGTCAATATCTTAATAAAAAATTCAACAAACACTTGGGAATCGCTTATGTTGTATTAAACTAAGAAAGAATTAATGCCAGTCCATATCAGTTATCTCAAGACCTATATACAACATAAGTTCCATAAAAGGGGAGCAAATGTCACCCAATTAACTTTCTAAGCAAGAATTAATGCCAGTCCATATCAGTTATCTCAAGACCTATATGCAACATAAGTTCCATAAAAGGGGAGCAAATGTCACCCAATTAACTTTCCAGCTGCCAAACTCTCTACTGAACGTAAAGCTTGGAATTACTTCAAATGCCTCTCTTTATGCATAAATCCATCCAAATGAAGTAAATGTTGAGCATGCCATATTACTTTAAAAGATCAAGCACAACATACCTATTAACGTTGGCAAGATAATAAATGAAATAATCCATGAGATTGTCAAAGATCCAAAGAAGAATATGACTTTCCCAGAGTTACTTACTGAGTTAATGGTAGTTGATGAGGTGTCCTTTCCTAGTGATCCTTATTGAAAACATTTTGTAAAGGCACCTATATCATATATTGTGCTATTGTATAAAGATGCAAGAAAAGCTGAAAGTTAAGGATGAGAAATAAAATAGGTGTTCGAGTAGAGGTTGTAAGACAAGAAACAAAAGCATAACAATTATAAAGAGTAGTTTAAACAGAAATTGCACCAACTTGTTGACCTAAATTATCTTATTATGATAGGGGTAACTTTGGATTTGAATAAGCTCGATACAAATATAGCTACGTTGGACTAAAAATGGAATGAGACTCTTTGTCTTTATCAACAAGTTGTTCAAAACTAAATCTTTAACTTTCACTGAAGGGTTTTCTGGATAAGTCACTATATCACAAACCACCCCAACCACTGGCACTTATCAGAAGAGTCTAGTTATCTCTCCAACTCCTGCTTAGAGCAGCAAGATCCTAAGTTCACCACTTTCACTTTCACTTGCTATTTTTTCCTAAACATTGAGGACAATGTTTATACTAAATGATGGGGAGGC
>JANZLX010163491.1:0-14298 GCA_025531955.1 Erythroxylum orinocense
TTGTGCTGGAGTGATATTATACTCCACTTGAGAACTTGCATCTTCATTTTCACTTCCGCTAATTTGTTCTTCATTTTTAGCACAACTTTCAAATAATTCATCGTTTTGTCCACACATTCTAATATAATTGTGTATAACACAACAAGCAATGACAATGTATTTTTGTTTCTTCGTATCATAACTCGACATATTTTTAAGAATAGGAATTCTTGCTTTTAAAACGCTAAAACATCTTTCAATAACATTTCTTAATGAAAAATGCTTGTAGTTAAATAATTCCTGTGAACCTTGAGGTCTTCCTCTGCCTCTATAATCTCGCAAATGATATATTTCACCTTGATAAGGTGAAAGAAATCCAGGCATATTAGTGTAGCTTGAGTCAACCAAATAATACTTATCTAACATAAAAAAGAACATAATATTAACAAAAAGATATTAAAAATGAATCATAATTACTATGTTTATTTAAAATAAAATAATACCTTGTGGAGGCATAGGAAATTGATTTGTTAGATTTGTCACTGTTTCCAAAAGAACTCGAGAGTCATTTGCAGTACCTTCCTATCCTACCATTACATATGTAAAACGCATGTCAAATGAACAACAACACAATATTTTGAGTTGGATTAATTCTTTTTCTTCTGTAAGGTATTTGTTCATCGGTTGGAACATGTACATCAATATGTATACCATCTATTGCTCCTATACAATCCCAAAAATTAAAAAATATATTAAAATAAAATTTAATCATAAGGATGTAATTAAAATAGTAATTAAATATATGAATGTACCTGAAAATATGGAAAGAATTTTGAATTATATTGAATCTCAGAAGGTGTATTAGTAAAAGATGGTGAAGTAATGACTCTTTTTCAATACGATTAATTGCATATTAGACTTTTTGAAATTACTTCGAAATTGTCCAGGTCGAATGTTGAAAGCGTTCTACATTGACTCTAGTTGTCTCATTATGCCTTATAGTCATCAAGAAAATTGCTACTTGTTCCTTCATAGTCAAATGATTTGTTGCCTTTAAGCCTCCTAAACTCTTCAACTTATCACATAAGCTCAAGATGATTGTCTTTCTCATTCTTAAGTTTTCATAAATTCTTGTAGAATTCCAATTCAAAAGTTCTAATATTCAATCATGACCTGGTATAGCAGAAGTTCTACTGGTTGCTTTTGTAAATGAAAATATTTATTTTCTTTTACAATTACAGAAATAATGATTACCTTCTTCAATTCATCATCAGAATTTGATTCAAAATCCATGTATCTATAATGTCAACTTTAAATAATTAATAAAATATTCAATCAAAAATATTTAATCTATAGAAAAAATATTCATACAAAATATAAAATTAAAATTAAGTCAACTATTCGTACGAACCTATGTTCTTAAAAAAAACAAAAACAAACAGGGCCTAAACTTTTTTTTTTTTGGAAAATTTGAACCTATGTTCTTACGTTTGATAATTATTATTAATCATCTTTTGAATAGCTTATTTTAGTTTGAATAGCTTTTTAAATTTGATCAACTCGAATTCTGTTTATTAAATTTGGACGGCAACTTTGGAATTTGAAATGCCAACTTTAGCCATGCTTTTCTAACAGTGTGGAAAGTCATCAGGAAAAGGTTGTAAACTGGGTTATCAAGTCGTTCCAGCTGACTGCTGACAGCATTTGATACCGAGATGAGTTGTCAGTTTCAATCCTAACTTGTTCATTAAATGACGGGAAAGGGTAACTACCGAGCACCGGTAAGGGACTCCCCATATGAATGCGGTAGAATTAAATACTTAGTGATAACATTGAGCTGTTTTTTTAGGTTTCATACAGTACGAACGAGGATTAATCAGACATGCAAACGATTTAAAGATCCCATCAACAGTTTGGACTTACTTGGAACACCTCCGTAAAAAAAAAAAAAAAAAAGACGGGAAAGGGTAGACTTAGAAGTTGACAACATACATTCTTGTGTTCTATAAAGAAAGGGATACCTTAACTACTCCTTATGGTGCCATTTCATTCATCATCTATTAGCATCTGCTATATAGTACGTATTTAAAAATCATGGTGTAATCAGTGTATAGCATATACAGTACTTTTGGTAAAGCACATATCAGCTGATTTGTCTTTAGACAGATTTCATGATTCTAGAAAATTTCTATATAATGTTTCTTCCTGGCTCAATGGAAAAATACGATGAAGATGAATTAACTGCGACAATGCCTGCCTGAAGAACCAACCAACCATCCCATCTGTTATTTTCCTCCCTCCAACTCCAAGTAAAGGCTACATCTGTTTTACACTGTATTAGCTTATTGCCACTCATGAGAAAAAATTGCAGAATGCTCAAATTCTTTTGCATCTTCCAACTCCATCTAATCTTCCAATGGAGATACTAGTGAATTTCCCACTTGTCTGTTCTGGAAACTGGAGATTCTGATATGTATTTTATACTGTCTGATCTGAGTTGTGACGAGAAAATTTAAGCAGTGTGTTGATGTGAGGTTATTTAATCTAGTTGAAGATTTCTGTACCATAAAAAACCAAGACTATTGGGTGAAACCAATGTTCTACATCATCAAAAAGCTTGAAAAAATGTGAATTTCTTCTGCATTGAATAACAGGTAATGCAATCAAGTGGCTTCTGACAGGCATTTACTCCTAAGTCAGTAGTCACCTGCTTATGTTTACTCCTTTTATGGTCTGGCCTAACTTGGGTAATTGTAATTTGATTAAGTCCCCATCATTGCTCCACAATTAGATGAAGCATTTCAGATACAAATTATATATAGTGTTTCTGATCCAAACATACTGTCCGCAGCGGCTTGAACCTGTCCAGTTCTGACAAAATCATCGGTGAAATCATGTCCAAGGTTATATTTTTGCTCGACCATGCTCTTCTACTGCTCCATTTAAGATCTGCTTGTACTGACACCGTTCAGTTCCCGCTGGGAGTAAATTTGTGAATCACCTGAGCCAGTAGAAAGAAACTACACAGGAGTCTTGACTCTGACTCTGACTTTGTTCTTTTTCTTTTTTCCTGCAGAAAACCATTGTGTCAGTTGAATTGCTCTGTTCAAAATGCAGGCAGAAGGTAGTGAAGTTAATTGCAGAAGTTGAGTGTATAACTTCCATTGTGCTTGACCCATCAAAGAACACGGTCACTGTCATTGGTGATGCTGATCCAGTGAGGATCATTAACAAGGTGAGGAAATTTAGAAGATCTGCATCAATTGTGAGTATAGGGCCTCCAAAGGAAGAGAAGAAGGACGACCCTCCAAAGAAAGATCCTGATCCTCCACAGACATGTAGAAGATGTGAAGTCTGGTATGTGGTTGGCGATGACTTTTATAGTCACTGCTCCATCTTGTGAACCAGAAAGCGAATCAGTTTCATGATAGTTGAAACCGTGTTATTGTCCTTAAAATTCTCAGTACCATTTTCCAATCCAACCTTTGCCATTCCTATACCTTAATCTGCCATAATCCTACTTGCATAAACAGTTTCTGCAACAATTTGACATCAGACGGATCTTCTTGCCTCTGGTTTACACATATTTTCAGTTAAGAATGCCCTCTTGCACCATTAACGGACCGAAGAACTGATGTTAAGTTAGAATTTATTTTCCTTCTTAAGTATTGATTAGATCTTGTAGATTTGATCATGACGTTTCCTGGATAAAGAATATTGGTATACTCACTCTATTCACTATTGGTATCTTCAACATCTCAAACACTAAATTGGCTCCATATCGTCTCTTGTGAATATTAATTCATTTCAAATTTCTCCGAGGGTACTAATTTAAGGGTTTGTAAGCACGAATCACAATAAAACTAGTTGTAATTTACTTCAAAATTTTTAAAGAATACAATGGATTTATCATATTCGGGCTTAAGTTCTGTCTAAAGTTCAATCGAATTTGCAACCTGAAGGTCAATTGAGCTCGAATCAAACACAATTAAATATATACTTTTAATTAAAAACTTAAAAATGAATCACTTCTTTAAAATGCTCGAGCTTAAACTCAAATCGAAACCTAAAATTATAATCAAAATTAAACTCGGTCCAAACCCTAATCAACTCAAGCTGGACAAACAAACCTTAGTAACCCTAAATTGAGATAACTATTTAAAAGTGAAGATTTATTAAAGTTTATAAATATTACTTAAATTTATATCATAATTTATTTGTAACAGATAAATAACTTATTTTTTATAAATTCAAGGAAATTAACATGTCAGAAAAAGATTAAATTATAAAAAATTAAAAACGACCCAAATTACCGGAAAATATGTCTTTATCGTAATAAACAATATCATATAAAAATCACTTTTTGGCTTCATTTCAACCTACCATGTCCAAGTGGGTCAGGAAAAACATGGTTTTCATCAAATTGAAAGTGATTATTGGGTTGAATATTCCGACAAAGAGTTTTGTGTTTAGGAGGAAATTGACATATAATATAAACAAATGAGTAGTCTATTTTTGTTTCATAAGTCAACGTGACAGTAATATGTAGGAAACGGACATGGAGCTCGTGAGATAAGTTTGATATTTCGTAAAAAACTATTTAATGATTATAAAAACAAAATAAATCCCAATAAATAAAGCTGTTAGGTTCAATTAAAAACATGCTCCAATTTTCTTTTTATTAAACATTAATTTAACTAATTTGGCTGATTTAATTGTAAAAATTTTGAACCGATAAAGTTTTCGATTCTAGTTTTTATTTTTTATTTATTTTAATAATCTTTATTATTAAAAGCTGTTAATTAATTAATCAATCATTTTATTAATTAATCAATTTTATAAATCAAAATAAACCAATTAACTTTTATTTAAGAGTCTCTTTATTCAATTAAAGTTAAAATTCTTTGATAAATAAAGTTAGTCTCTTTCAATCATATTTCAAATTTGTTAATTATATTCAATCTTTTAATCGATTTTATAAAGGTCTAATACCGGTTGAATATTTTAAACTTTAAACTTCTTGTTTTACCGTTTAACTTCCGGTCTGATTTTTGGAACATTACTATAAATAATAAAATGTGGGACTTTTAAGTTTATTATAGTATCACTCATTTTAAATATTAAAAATTATAATATTAAGAAAAGTTAAATAGAAAAGAGACACTAATTTAATTTTTTATTTTAATTATCATATCTTAAAAATTATTATTTATCAATCACACTATTTATTTCATATTTCATTACTTTTAATCTCTTTTAATATTATATCGTATGAGATATATAGATTAAAAAATAACATAATAATATAAAAAATTGCATATGGTAATTAAATAATCTAAAAATAATGATAAATTTAAAAATATGAGAGTTTATGCCAACTCAAAAATAAAGAATTGGAGCTACGAAGAAGAGAAGCATCCACGTTATTTGGAAAGAAAAAAGTCATGATAAATTATGACAATTCTTTAGTTTAATCAAGAACAACAGTGTAGTTGGGTAACCGATTGGGGATCTTTAATTTCTGTGGCGACTGCGCCTATATCGGAGGGTGAATTGCAGGCTACAGTAGTGGATATGAGAACCAGGGATGGTAGTTGGAAGTGGACCTCTTTCTAACAGTACCTTCCAACATCAATTTGCATGGAGATAGTGGAGATACATCCCTCTCCTGACCCTGCCGCAACAGATATCGTCAGTTGGAGACACACTGGCCATGGCCGTTTTACAGTCAAGTCTGCTTACGAGATTATTGGAGGAAGCCCCTCGCGTAACTCTCCCGCTCCTTGGAAATTAATTTGGAAATGGCCCGGACCTCAATGGATCCGGGCTTTCTTTCGACTTATGACTCAGAAAAAACTACTCACTAACCAACAAAGGGTGATACAGCACATTGCTTCGGATAACAGCTGCCTTTCTTGTGCACAGGAAGAGTCAACCATACATGCTATGCAGGACTGCTCGCGAGTACAGGTCTTTTGGAGACAATTTCTTCCGTCAATAATTGATTCTGACTCCTTCCAGCAAAATGATGAGCTTTGGGTGCGTACCAATCTACTCAAGCATTCCCACGAGCTACAAGGGGACTGGGTCACGATCGTTGGGGTGGCCTGCTGGATGCTTTGGACGTGGCATAACAAACAGCTTTTTGAAGATGATTTTGTTTGGCCGGTAGATGGTACAAAAGCTATTATGGCTTATGTTGAGTGGATTGAGCGAGCGAGAGACGTGGAAAGTGGCGTTATCCAGCATTAGGGACTCCTTTTGGGTCGCCGGGTAGGATGGACTGTCCCACCAGAAACTTGGGTCGAACTTAATACGAACGGCTCTTTTACGTTGGGCCGAGACATAGTTACCGCTGGGGGTCTTATTCGCGATAGTCGGGGCAGTGATGCGGAGGTTTTCTTCAGCACCTTGGTAGCGGATCCTCCATTCTGGTAGAACTATGGGGCGTCCACTCGGGTCTCACCCTCGCCTAGACTTATGGTTACCGTCTGGTCATCTTGGAAATAGATGCCCTAGAAGTCATTAATTTGCTTTCTGCTCCCATTTCAGAGACTGATGGTAATCATGTTCTGTTGGCAGGTATTCAAGGTATGCTCCGGCGTGATTGGGAGGTGAGCGTCCAACACATACATCGGGAGGGCAACCAGTGCGCGAATCAATTGGCAACTGTGGCAAGCAGGAAATGTCCAGGAATCCATATACTTCGAGAGCTTCCGTTGATCATCCAGAATTTTCTCTGACAAGACCGGCAGGGCATTGAGTACCGTCGAGTTTTGCGAGACTTAGACTAATTGTGTTTTAGCTCCTTTGTATTAAAAAAAAAGAACAACAATGTAGTAGTAGTAGTGTTAGTCTATGTATGGTTTCTAGTTTCCAGACTAAGCATCTCCATGGCCATTGTTAAACATCTGGCTTTCCTCTAGATGCGAAGCTCCACTTATCTCAAGATTGCTGGCGATGTAAAGCAATTCCTGAGTTTTCATTACAAACAGAAATCTTGTTGTTCTATACATGTATTGTTAGGATTTTACTGCTGTTCTGATATCTTTTCATACAGAAAACTGATAAAGATTGTAAACTTTGCATGTAAGTAAATGCAGAAAAGTAAAGAACTCAAAGGTTTTTACTTGGTTCGATAGTGTATCACTATCTACATCTAAGGTTCCCACTTCAGTGGTGATTTTCACTATATGAAGAAGAAAAAGAACAACACTGATACAGAGATTGTGTGTTTCTCAACACATACAAAAGCCTCCAAAGCTCCCCTAGTACCCACAAGTTAGTATCCTAGCACTCTCTGATCTTTTTCTTCTCTCTGTTCTTGCACTCTCAAAGACTGAATACAATATGATTTGAAAATGAAATTTTTGTGTTGTGAGTTCTCTGTCTTATGCTTGAATTCTCTCCTTTTATAGTTGCTTCATGCATGCAGAGGCTTTTGGTGAAGACTTGAATGAAACAGACAAGCAGCATGTGCCTCCCACGTGAGTCACTTATTCCCCTCTAATATGTCTGCGTTTTATATCTTGCTTAGCTGCATTTTGTATTTGCTTCAGTTGTAATTAACATGACAGTGAATTAATTCTTTTGCTGTAAATGACTGTGCTTTGAGTTATGTTTCAGACATGTATAATACGACGTTGCTTTGATCTATTAACTTCTGACTTGAATGTATCACGTGGGTGTGTCTGAAGTAAGTCAATTTTGTTTCTAACATGTTGAGAAGCTTCGAGAGCATGTCTTTCTTCCCTCTTCAAACTTCAGACACTCTTCTTCGATTCTTCAATTTTCTTCTGCTTTTGTTGGTTCTGTGTATAGATTAATGGAGAATAACGTGATTGTCATCACATTTTCCCTCCTTCTCTGTTTATCTGTACTCAGAACACAGATCTGTGAGTGATTTGAAAATTTTGAAACCCTAACTTTTGATACTTCAGTGAGATCGGACAGATCTACCTTCCGAATCAAGGGGCTTCCACGATCTGTAAGTAGTCCCTGCAAAAATTAAACTTCTTTTGTGTTAGTATTTTAGTTCCGAAATCATATGGATTTTTCTCACCTTTTATTTTCTCCAGATTAAAGGTTCCCTTAGCGATTTGGTCTCTAAATGCAATCACACATCTATTTGCTTGGATCGTTCATGGAGAAGTGGATTCCGACTCAGTTACCATGCGCTTTGACTTTCTGTATATATTACTGGTGTTGTGATTTCTATGTTGATTTCCTTTAAAATTCCTGATAGCTATGCTAGTTCCTTTACCCCTTCTGTGATTGCATAATACTCTGCCTCTGTAGTTGATAAACTTACCACTGATTGTTGTTGTGATTTTCAACTTATTGTGTTTGCTAATAGTGTAAAAATAGATGCTGAAATTGACTTCCTTGAGTCCTTATCTGTCGCATAATCAGCACCACATAGCTATATAGAGACAGGTAATTGCATTTGATTAGCTCTGCTTTAGAGAAGCATAATCCATAGTTCATTGTTCCAGATATGTATCTGAGAACATTCTTGAGCCCTTGCCAGTATTCTAAACCTGGATTGGCTATGAACTTACTAATTAAGATACTAATAGCATAGGCTAAATCAGTCCTTGTGCATAACATAAGGTACATTAGACATCCAACACCTACATCATTGGAATAGTGAGTCGTAGCCTTCTGTTCTTCTTTAGTCTTAGGACACTTGTCAGAAACCATCTGTAAGTGTGATCTTAAGGGTACTGAAGTAGGTTTACCTTGTTCCATATTGAATTGAGCTAGGATCTTTCAGATATAGTTCCTTTGAATAAGCCATAGCTTTCCTTCCCTCCTCTTTCTGATTATTTGCATTCCTAGAAGCTTCTGAGCTTCAGCTAGGTCTTTCATTTGAAAATGAGTGCACAATTCAGTCTTAACTTCTTGAATTTTATTTAAGTCCTTCCCTGTAATGATGAGATCATCTACATAGACTGACATAAACACTACTTTAGTCATTCTTAGATCTTTATAGTATAGGCAGTAATCATATGAACTTCTGGTGAAGTTCATACTAGTAGCAACTTCATGGAACTTCTTGTTCCATTGTCTAGGAGCTTGTTTGAGCCCATATAAGGATTTTTCCAATAGGCAAACATAGTTTAGCTTATTTTTGTCCTCAAATACAATTGGTTGCTTCATATAAATTGTCTCCTCTAGCTTTTCATATAGGAAAGTTGTCTTGACATCCATTTGATAGATTTCCCAATCATAAAGTGTTTAGGACTAGTATAAGCCTAATTGTCTTGAATTTGACTACTGGAGAGAATATCTCCTTGTAGTCTATTCCTTCCTTCTGCCTAAATCCCTTAGCTACAAGCCTAACCTTGTAAATTTTAAGTTCTGCTTCTGTTACTCCTTTTTTTTATAATTTGAATAACCCTTTGTTCTTAATTAATTTGGCTTTATAAGTCTAAGGACTAAAGTTCAAGTCTTATTCTTCATCAATGAAGAATATTCCTTCTCACAAGCTTCTTTTCATTGTTTTGCGTCTTTGCTACTCATAGCTTCATCATAAGTTTCTTGAGCCTTTCTTTCTACATTTTCAGCCATGAAACATGCAAATTCAACCAAGTCTAGTTTAGTGTACCTTCTATTAGGAATTCTAAGTCTTGGTTGCCTATTCCTTGTGAGTTGATAGTCTTGTAGGTCTTCCTGAGTATCATCTGTAGCTGGGTATGATGTTTCTTCTTCACCCTCACCTTCTGCCTCTTCTCCCCTTTCTTCATACTATGTAGTACCTTCTGTAGGCTCCACATTTTCAGATTGTATAGCACCACCTTCTTCAGGTTTTGGTGGTACATAAAATGGGGCTGAATGGTTCAGTGACCCTAAATTTTCCTGAATTTCCCTTTGGAGGTCAAAATTGGAACCTTCTTCAGGTTCTGGTGGTACATAAAATGGGGTTGAATGATTCAGTGACCCTAAATTTCCCTTTGGAGGTTAGAATTAGAGGAATTCTTGTTCAACAGAGGGAATTCATCTTCCTTGAAGATGACATCTCTGCTTATGATTGTTTTATAGGCTCCCTTTTAGAGTAATAAGATTTTATATCCCTTTACACCTTCTAGATATCCGAGGAAAACTCCCTTGATTGCTCTAAGCTCTAATTTTCCCTCTTTCTGATGTGCATAAGCTGCACATCCGAAAGTCCTAAGATGGGTGAGTTTAGGTTTCTTACCACTTCAAATTTATTGAGGAGTCTTATAGTCATTTGCAGAGGTTGGAAGCCTATTAATTAAATAGGCTGCTGTCCTAATTGTTTCCCCCCAAAGAGAATGTGAGCAACCCGAAGATAGGAGCATACACCTTGTCTTTTCTAGGAGAGTTTTATTTAACCTTTCAGCTACTTCATTCTATTGTGGAGTAGCTCTTACTGTTTTATGCCTTAGGATTCCATTCTTACTGCAATATTCTTCAAATTCTTTGTTGCAATACTCCAATCCATTATCAGTCCTTGGGCATTTCAATTTCTTCTCAGTCTGACAAAGGTAATGTGTCTGGAGGAGAACAGCCTATGACGTTGGAGATCATAACATAAATATGCAATCTGTGAGGGAGAGTATCCTAAGAAGGCACAAGGTGAGGATCGAGGAGCAAGTTTGTTTGGGGAATAAGGTTTAAGCCATGGGAAACACAGACAGCCAAACGTGCGTAGTTTGTGGTAGTTGGGAGATTAACGAAATAAAATAATGAAAGGTGAGTTCTGGTGTAAGGTGGGAGTAGGTATTCAATTAGTTAAATAGGTAGTTGTTTGAAGAGCAAAGGACCAAAAACGTAAGGGAACATGAGCATGGTGGAGAAGGCATCAGGCTGTCTCAACAAGGCGGCGGTGTTTACGTTCAGCAATGCCATTATGTTCAAGTGTGTGTGGAGGTGTAGTGAGTTGAGAAATTCCATTGGCAGATAAGAATGATCGCGGTTTGATAAATTCACCACTGTTATCAATAAAGAGAGTTGTGATAGTTGAGTTAAATTGTTTTTCAACCAAGGCTTTAAACGTAAGAAAAACAGTGGAAACATCATATTTATGTTTAAGGGGATAAAGCCAAACATAGTGAGAGAAATGATCAACAAATATCACATAGAATTTGAAATTATCAATAGATGGAAAGGGTGTAGGACCCCATACATCAACATATATAAGTTGTAATGGAGTTCACTAGTAAGACTGGATTTATAAAAAGGTAACTTATGACTTTTGTTTTGAAGATAAGTAGTGCATGAGAAGGAGGAGGTGTTGGAAGACAACAGGTGATGAGCAGATAGAACTTCATGAAGAGTGCGAGAGGCAGGATGCCCTAGACGTTGGTGCCAGCACTCAGGGGAGGGTGGAGAGGTGACAGTAAGAGCATGTGGTGGGGATGAATAGAGCTTGTAAACATGGTTGTCATTAGGTCCTTGAAGCAGTGTCTTCCCTGTTCTCAGGGCTTTCACCTCGAAACAAGTGGGAAAAAATTCAACAGAAACATTATTGTGGTGACAGAGTTGAGAAACAGATAGTAAATTGTGATTAATTTGTGGAACATAAAGAACCTTTGGCAAGGTGAGTGAAGTGTGAGGGGCGTGTAAAGTAGTAGTACCAGTGTGAGATATTGGGAGGGTATTACCATTGGCAACATGGAGATGATTCGAGCCTAGGTATGCAGTGGCAAGTGATAAATTGAAAAAATCATTTGTGATGTGATGAGAAGCCCCGGAATCTAAGAGCCAGTGATCTTGCGGAGGTTGCATATTGACAGCATAAGCAGATGGCTTTATATTGAATGGAGGAGAATTGTAACATCCCACCCCCAACGGGAAGTGTAGAATAGTAATTTGACATAGGATGAGATGGATTGAGATTTATTAGAACTGTTCAAGCATACTAGAATTGGGACACGGTGAAGTATGTGCACATGAAATAATTGTACATGTATACATGACATTCCCGGTTTTTGTGCCTAATGTAATTTTATTGTGATTAACGTGGTTCTTGTGTTTAAAAAATTATTCTGAGTGAGCCATAGAGTGTTTTACATTTTACGGGATTTTCATAAATTTTTCTGAAATTTTCCAGAGAAAATTTTCGGATCGAAAAAATCGCCAAGTGGTGAATCGGTTGCTTTTCGATAGCGAAAATTGCTACCTAATGGCACTGTAATATTGGGTATATTATTTTGGAATTGAAATTAGGACCATTGGACTAGAATGGGTCAGATTCCAGTAGGATTTCTAATCCTATCCACCATTTTGTCTTATTCCTATTTTGTTTTTTTCCCTAATTGCCACTTGTCATTTTGCATTAATGGACTTTGTCTTATGCTCTTTTCCCTCTCTTGGTTATGCCTTTGAAATGAAGGAAAGGATGTATTTGATTGCTTAATAGTCTTCACAACCGAAACCTACTCTCCATTTTGCAAGCCATCCATCGATTTTCTTCTTCTCTTTAACAGAAATCCTTCCTCCAAACCTTACCAAGCCACTTTCTTTTCTTGATAAACCTACATATGTTTGGAGTTAGAAGTGAGTGGAGAAGTGGTTGAATAGCAAGGAAAAGATTGAAAGGAATTGAAGATTGGAAGCTAAGTAGGTAAGTTGTATTGTTAAGTTTTAATTATGCTTTGATTATGTATTTATTGAATCATGGATAGTAGATGCATTCAATGGGAATTTTGGTGCATTTATTGTGCTTATTGAGGCATTAATTTGATGACCATTATAGCTTGAATTGGTGGGTATAAGGCTAGGTTTAAGTAGGACTTGCTAAAGTCATATGATTGAAGTGTTTTAGCTTGTTTTGGATTGAATATTGATGACTAATCTTGCATAGGAAATGAAGAGTTTAGTGCTGCCACATTTTGACTATTGGTCTAAGTGAATGTTGGAATGATCTAGGGACTGATTTTGTGTCCAATTGAGATGCTTTTGGTAGTAGAAGTTCAATTGGCATGATAGGAGGTGTAAATGAGTAGTAAAGCTGAAAATGTGAGTTTGACCTATTGTACTGTTTTGAGCATAACTCATTGTGTGGTGATGTAAATGAGGTGAGGTTTATGCCCAATAAAACTTTGGTTTGTTGGCTAAATTTTTGTGTGAAATAGGTATTGTATAATTTTAGCCTTAAGAGGTTGAAATTTGGAGTGGAAAGTTACTGTTGTAGTTTCTGTGAACAGTATCCGAACTAATGACCTATTAGTTTTGATGATTTTTATAAATTAATTGAGAAGGAATTAGGGAAAATGGTATAAATGAAATTTGAAGCCTATTAAGTTATCTTGCCATTCCCACTGATTTTGTAATTTTTTGATCTGTATATTGGGAGATATTCACTGTGTAATATTGACTGATTTTGAGCATTTTGTGGAAACCTAGACTAATTGACTGATTTTCTAAATTAATTGAGAAGGAATTAGGGAAAATGGTCTAAATGAAAGTTGAAGCCTATTAAGTTATCTTGCCATTCCCACTGATTTTGTAATTTTTTGATTTGTATATTGGGAGATATTCACTGTGGAATATTAACTGATTTTGAGCATTTTGTGGATACCTAGATTACCAATTAGTCTAATAATTTTTTTTAGACTAATTGGTAATTTTTGGACGAAAAATTGACGTGGGTCTGGGTAAAGGTCTGTTTAGTCACTGTTTTAATTAATTGGGGACCTATAGAGATCCGAATTGCTTACCGTCAGCGCCATTAAGTTTCTAATTTTTAGACGGATTTTATGATGGAAAAAGGGGGATTAGGTCCGGGAATATCATGGACATACATTATACACCTACATGTGCATTAGTAAATAGTTTTAATTGGATATTTAGTGATCATTACATTCTCTAATTCTTATAGAGGCCCAAGTGGAGCGTCGTTCGATCGACGTAGCAGAGACTTCCCGGTATTAGCTCGAAAGTATTAGGTGAGTAACCTAGATGGGTTTCTCAATTATTATATGTCTAATATGGGGATAATGGTGGGATCAGGAATGTGTAAATTTTGTGATTAATTGCCCTTACTGGGATTACTGTGATTGATTGTAAATTACTTATAATTGTGAATTATAGACTGTTAAGTGACTGTTCATTTGAGCATATGCATTTCATACAAAGATGCATAAACGGATAAAGAATAATTGTGAATCGAGTCGCCACTGATACTGAAAACGAGTCTAGAGCTCGAAGGGAGATAATCCTCCCTAGACGCGTCTACTGATTACTGATCACTGCTTAAGCGCTCGGTCACAATACTGTAATAAAACTGGAAAAAGAGTCACATGTGCATTGCATCATTACTGGACTGAATACCTGAAATGGTTTTTACTG
>JANZLX010163498.1:0-14296 GCA_025531955.1 Erythroxylum orinocense
TGGAAAATTTGAAATACTTGTAGTGACCACTCAATAGTTGGTTGTTAATTTGGTTGTTAATAATAATTTTCTATAGCGACCATTAAAGTTGTCGCTAAAATTATTAAGTTTGGTCGCTATATTATTATCCATAAATTGTAAGTTTTTGTGACCATCTATAGCTACCAAGTATTGATTGGTCGGTAAAAAAATACGTAACTTATATATTGCAACGAAGTAATTTTTGGTTGCAAAATGTATATAATTAGCAATCATTTTACTATGGTTGCTGAGAATTTAGTTGCTGAAACCAAATTTTCTTGTAGTGTCCATAGCCTAATAAACTATACATTAAATTGAGTAGTGAACTCATAATTACATAAGAAGTCCTAAGAGGATTCCATATCCAAATTCAACTATTTCCTTTCATTATTTATAAGTTTAATTTTCATCTTAGTTAGTCAATTCTACTTATTTATTTTAAATATTCTTTTGTTTCATTATTTTTGTGTTTGTTTGTTTACCCTTATAGCTCTCCTTCTTAATCTTATGTTTTGTAGCTTTTTTATAGTCATATATCTTAATGATAGTTAATTAAGTTAGCAGGCATCAAATCCTAAAAATAACAAATATATAAGTCTAATAATTGTGAGTCATATGATGGCTAAGCTATCGACCATAATTATGCCTGAAGGACAAATCATATTTGTCTTTATGTGTATAGTGATTACATTTATATGTTAATTAATGACTATTTTTTTACATATATCTAACATGCAATTAGCACATATGTTTCAAAACATTTTTAAATTAAATAATTTATGGTCGTAAGAATATATAAAAGTAGATCAATTTAGATCAAAACGAATTTATAATTATTAATAAAATTACTTATATAAAACAATTACACAATGAAAAGCATTCTAAACTTCTTATTTTATATTACTTGTACTTTTTTGTGACCAAATTATTTTAAAATTTTCTAACATTATTAATTTTATGGAGAAAATTTTTCTTTGAAAACTCTTCAAAAATTATTAAAGAATTCCTATAGATTTATCGAATATTTCAAAAATAAAAATAAAATTCATTTTAAGAAAAAATACATGCTAAGTAAAAGATTACCATAACAAACAAATTTCTTGTTTAACAATAAAGATAGTTTTTATTTAAAATTTTACTGGCTCAATTTATGTAGAGTTCTTATAAAATTAATATGAAAAAGATATTATTTAAAACATTAAAACCAAAAAAAAAAGTGATAGAGTATATGAAAATCTAGATTTTAATTGAAAAGTAGATTAGAAGAAAAGAAAGAGGAAGTAATATTATAAAAGAAGTTAGATTTATTAATTTTACATAATGGTTAGCATTTTTAAGAATAATAAAATGTCAAATAAATAGGAAGGAAAAGAATTTTTTAAAAATTTTAATATAATTCTCAAGGCAAAAGATCTATGTTGAATTGGTACCTATATGTAGAAATCAAACGAATTTTTTTTGTGTGAACTAATTTATTCATTTAGAAAACCTACAAAATTGCTATTAATTTTTGGAATTCATTCGTTATAATATTAATGGTTATTAATTATGGAAATTAGGATATGCTAACATCTATCACTTGATTGTAATAAATTAGATTTGCATAGCATTGCATTTAATTATTTAAAATGGTATATTTATTTGCAATCATATGTGAAACTTATATATATATATATATAGAGGATATAGATTCTTATGAGTAGCAAACAAAAATATCCATTTTTGTTCTATATAAATTAGAAGTTTAAATCTAAGGAAAATTTAGAGGATGCTATAAATAAATTTTCTTGCTTTTCTTAAATAAAAAAAAAAGAAAAAAGTAATGTTTATCATATTTTATGTGGACAATATTTTTCTAAAAAAATTTTCAATTTAAAAAACTTAAAAAATATCTTTTAAAATTAACTTTCCAATGAGTGAATGGATCTAATGTGAGAGAGAAGATACGAATTTTATGTTTCCTTCTTTGATATCTAAGCTATTATGTTCCACTTTTGTTTGATATCTAAGCTATTATGTTCCACTGGTCGCTTTAGCAATCTCATCCTTTAACACGCTAGCCTCTTGTAGTTCTCTAGGTTTCCTAGAAGGTGGTTTCAACACCCTCATCTAGTCTTTATTTCCTTTGTAGTTTTTTACCTTTATTCTTTTTTACACTTTGTTCCCTTTTTTTTTTTTCCCCTAACTTGTGTTTACTTGCCTGTGATGTAGTTCCTACAGCAATAACGTAATATTACAAGGCTATACAAATACAAGTAGTGACAAAAAACATTTAACATTTACAACCTATCATCCCTTAGGAACTGTTAGTAATTAGATAGCCAGGCTATTCTAAATTACATCTCTTTTAAGCGAATAGGTCATGCCTTTAGTAGCTTTGTGAGTAATAAAAATATCTCTAATCCAACAACAAACTTGTGAGTAAGTGCATGTTTTTCTTTTTTGCAATTATTGAATAGTCATTGCTTCCTTTCACTCTAAATTAAGTACATTGAGCAGTTCAGGTTTAGGCTTAGACATTTTTGGTCTTTTCCCATTCTTTTTTATTGTTTCTCAACCCACACCAAAATTTAATCCAAATATCCAAAGCCTTTTTGCAATAAGGATTCTGTTACTAACAGAGATTGGCTTAATTCCCAAACCTCCTTCATGAAGTGGTTTATAAACATCCTTCCACTTGACTTTAGCCATTATTTTGCCTTCCTTTCTTCTTCCCTATAGGAAATATCTCATAATTTTTTCAAATGACTTTGTTACACCTTTGGATAGTGATATGTGGGCTGCCCAATAAACATGAAGTGAGTTTAGCACTGTTTTTATAAGTACTACCCTTCCTCTATAGGACAAATCCTTACTACACTAGTTGTTTAGTCGCATGTGGATCTTGTTTAATAATTCTAAGCTTTCGTAAAAAATCAACCTTTCGTAGAAACTGGTAGCCCAAGATAGTTAGAAGGTGGTCTTACACCTTGCAATCCTGATATCGTAGTCAAGTAATGCACATCATTCATAGCACTTCGAGACAGGATTAATTTTCTCTTGCTGTAGTTGACACTTAAACCATATAGCTCCTAGAATATCTTTAGTTTGTTATTTGTTATATAGATAGATTGTTCATTAGCATTATAAAAGATTAACAAATCATCTTCAGATGATAAATCTACTAATCCTACTCTTTTGCATTTGTTATGGTATCCAAATTTTGGATTCAGAAAGATGTTAAAATTTAGAAGTCTACTTAAGGCTTCCATATAGGGAATGGAAATATAAAGGGATAGGGGATCGCCTGTCTTAGCTATTTACTACCTTTAAAATGTTTAGATGGCTCTCCATTAACTAAAATGCTAAACGATGTTGTGGATATATGTTCTAGTACCCAAAATTTGAACTTTTTGGGAATCCAAAAGCCTAGATTAAATTTTTGATGACGCGTTAGCTAATACTATCAAAAGCTTTATTAAAGTCAACCTTTAGAGCACAATTCTTAAGAGCCTTTTTTCCTTACATAGTTCATAAATAGTTCGTCAGCAGACAAGAAATCATCCTCAATGGCTTTGCCCTCCAAAAAAGCTCCTTGTAAGTCTCCAATTATTGATGGAAGAGTTTGCTTTAATGTAGATGTAAGGACTTTGGAAATAACTTTATACATAAAGTTACAACATAAGATTGGGCTGAAATTGGCATTGACTTAGGATTTCTAGTTTTAGTAACCAAGTGGATGTAAGTTTTATTTATCCTTTTAAGTAGTCTGCCATTCTTGAAAAACTCTTATATAGCATCAATGATTATGCACCTAATGGATTTTCATGTTGTTTGGAATAAGAACTTATTGAAATCATTGAGCTAGAATCTTTTCCCAGGTTTAGTTAAAATATCATTTTTCAATCTCCTAGGAGGTAACTAGCTACAAATGGAGTACTTTAGATCCTCCAAGAGCTTGCTAACAAGGAAGGCTCTAAGGAGGGGAATAGAAGAAGCACTAGTATTTTGAGATCCTATTAATTCTTTAAAATACCTAAAAGCTTCGTCTTTTAATTCTTCTTGAGAAGAGATGCATTCCCCATTTGGTTTATTTAAGACACTAATCATGTTGGATATGCTTCTAGATTTGTCTATATTATGGAAGAAGTTAGTGTTCTTGTCCCCTTCATAAGCCCATTTCAATCTAGCTCTTTATTGTATAAGAGAATAGTGTATTAAGACAACCTTTGTGTATTCATAAATTGCCTTCATTTTCTCTTCATTTTGGACATGATCATTCGGGTTTTGGCATAGGCCATTCTAAATTTGGGTTAATCCTGATCTAGCATATTCAACTTGATCCTTTGTATGCGTAGATCTTTTATCATTTTACTCCTTCATTTCCATCTTGATTAGTTTTAGATTCTTTATGCATTAGAATTATGTGTTACTCGATATCTTATTCTGTATACCCTATTGATTGCACCCATAAAGACTTCTTCCTCAACTAGAAAATTATTAAAACAAAGAGTGCATCAAGACTTTTAAAAGAAATTAACATCAAGTCTATTAAGTCTAAGGGCTTTATAAAGCTTAAAATAAAAAATGCTTTCTCTACATTTGTAGCTTTGAAGGGTAACAACAAACTTCATGCTTTAGTATCATTAATTTATTATATGATAAAGATTTAAGCAATTTTATAGATGAATAACTATTAAAATTATGGGTAAAAGTGTTTGTGAGGTATTTATGTGTTTTTAGAGTAATCTAGCTTACGAGTGGACTAAATGAACATCTACTTTATGAAGAAAAGTTATCCTTTTTTTAGTTTTTCTTGCGAGACCTAATTTATTAAAGAAAGAGGAATTTCTATCTGCATCAGTTAGCCATTAAAATTTTAATCTCTACTTAAGAATGTTTTAGTTCACCTCCGTTGCTTGAATATAATTTTTAGAGCTTTCTTTTCTTCTTGATATTTAGCATCATCTGTATGATCTTGTTAACCTTGGTTTAGCTTAGTTTTTATTTTTAAAACTACTTTTGAGTGTTGCTAATGCATTTTTGGTTAACTTTCTTAAACTCCTCCTTAACAATATGTAGTTACCTTATAAATGTAAAGGATTTATGACCTTGAATACTATGGACTAAACCTTTGATGATAGCTTCCTTAAACTCCTTATCTTTTAGTAAGAAATTATTAAATAGAAAGAGATTAATTCTCTTCTAGTTTAATTTAAGGTATTGTTAATAATATTTATATATAGGATTATTACCTATGGATAAGAGTTTGGTAGATGTGGTAAGTGGTGGAACATTAGGTGAATAGACCCCAAAGAGATAAGGACATTAATTGAGCGTATGATATGGTCATTAATCAAGGCTATGATATGGGCATTAATAGAGTGTATCATATTAAACACCTAATAATTTAGCATCCGTAACAATATTCGTAGGGTAAATAAGACAGAAAATTCATCTATAGAACATTTTTGAGATGAACTAAAATTCTTTTCTAGACTGATTGTTATAGAGTAGGCATTGGTAAAAGCTTATAGGATACGTGCAAATATATACTCTCTTATAGATGGGTGCCCAACTCTGCAAAAGGAAAATATAAAGTATGTTAACACTTTAGGAGGAAAATTTTCCTTTAGTATAACCTATATTCCCAAAATTATAACCTAGGATGGATAGATCACCCAAAACTGAGTTATTAGGAAACCAAACTACTTCCCATATAAGCCGCAACATGCATAGTGATTTCAGCCCAAACCACAAGTCTTGTCCTCCAACTCAGGTATATTATAAAGGATAAGTTTAACTCTATTGCTACTAATACATCATATAGCAAAAAGTGAAACATTTTCAGTAAGAGACAAGATCTCAATTTCAAGAGGTAAAGTCTACCATTTAAATTTGGAGAACCAAGTAAGCCATATGTAGTTCCTATTTACGATTTAGAATCACAAAGTGGATGAAAGCTATCATCTCAACTAAGGTAAATCCAAAAAATGTCAGTAAGGTGACAATAAGGAGTGGTAGGAAGCTTGAGGATCCTAAAAGGACCCCATATAGAATGGCCAACAAAGAGGAAATTAAGAACGAGTTAGGAGAAGAAGGAAATCCCTCATTTAGTTCAAAGGTGAATTATGAATGTCCTAATGCGCTTAAGACTAACCCTCTACCTTTTCCTAACAGGTTAAAAATGTCCAAAAAAAGGAGGAAAAGGATAAGGAGATATTGAAGACTTTTTGAAAGGTTAAAGTAAATATACCTTTGCTAAATGTAATCAAATAAATGCTAAGGTATGAAAACTTCCTCCACGAATTGCGTACTAAAAAGAGAAAGTTGTAATAAGAAGCTTATGATGGGTGAGAATGTTTATGTGGTCTTTAGAAAGAAATTATCTCTAAACTATAGGGATCCAAGTATGTTCACTGTACCTTGTAAGATTGGCGACACTATAATTATGAGAGCCATGTTAGATTTAGGAGCATCAATCGATGTTATTCCTTGTTCTATATATGTTTGTTTAAACTTGGGTCTTTTTAAAAAACCTAATGTCATCATATAATTGATTAACCTTTCCAATACTTATCTAGATTGGGTAATTGATGATGTTCTTATGCATGTGAATGAACTAATATTTACTGTGGAATCTTAAATGGTAGATATAAATGTTGAAACTTCCTATAATCTTACATCTATCTTACTAAGGAGTCCATTCCTTAACATAGCCCAAACTAAGATGGATGTTTGCGAGGGCACCTTTATAATGGAATTTAACAAGAAAGTGATTAATTTGAATATTTTTTATGTCATGGAACAACTCAAAGATGACCATTATATTTTCTTATTGATGTAATTAATCATATAGTATAGGAAGTTTTCAAGTTAAATTATAGGGACTAATTAGTAACAATTTTAATAAAGCATTTAAAGTTAGAAGCCACTAATGATGTTGAGTTAGGAGAGGATCTAATTGAGATGGTGGCTAGATTACATTATTCATAACTAGCTTCTATGAGATATGAACTTTCTTCCATAAAATCACTTGAATCTTACCAGTGAATATTACCTTCTAATGTGTAAGTACTTTATATGGAGTTTAAACCAATACTCTCTCATTTGAAACTTGCATATTTGTTAGACAGTTAAAATCTTCCAGTGACTATTTCAGTGATGTTGAGTTCTAATTAGGAAGCTAAATTGATTCATGTATTAAGGGAGCGCAAGAAGGTCATTGGTTGTATGATTGCAAATATTTGAGGCATAAGCCCCTTTATATGCATGTATCACATTTAGCTTGAGAAGGGTGTAAAGTCCATTAGATAAGTACAATATAGGCTAAATCCTATAATGATGGAAGTTGTGAAAAAAAAGTACTAAAGTTTCTTGATGGTGGAGTAATTTATCCTATTTAGTAAGTAGGTAAGTCCAACATAGGTGGTTATAAAATAAATTTAGAATTATGATGGGGACAAAATAAAATGGTGAGTTAGTTCCCACTTATGTACAAATCGGTGGTTGGTTTGTATTAATTATATGAAGTTAAATCTTGTAACTAATAAAAATCACTTCCTCTACAATTTATTGATCAAATGCTTGAGAGACTTGTTAGATAATAATATTATTTTCTAGATGACTTTTCAAGTGATTTTCAAATCCCTATTGCACTAAAGGATCAAGAAAAGAAGAACTTCATATGCCTTTTTTGGTACATTTGCTTACTAAAGGATGTTGTTTGGTTTGTGCAATATTCTTGTCACTTTCCAAAGGCTCATGGTGAGTATATTTTCTGAATATTTTAAGGAAATCATAGAGGTATTTATGGATGATTTTAGTGTTTATGGTTCTTCTTTTGATAATTGTTAAGAAAAACCTTGCATTCATTTTGGATAGATGTATTGAAACTAATCCTATGCTTAAATGGGAAAATTGTCATTTTATGATTGATCAAGGTATAATTCTGGGGCATGGTGTACCTTCAAAAGGTATAAAGGTTAATTTAATATTGATCTCATTGTTTTTCGAAAAATGAATATTATATTAGTTATAGGCAAAGTTATAGCAGCATTACAATGAGTTCTAGGTTAATAACCTTAATTCAACTTACAAAATAAATGAAGAATCTAAGAGATGAAAATTATAAAAGACAATCCTAAAGCAAGGTATTGAACTAAACTATAATTCCATCTACTCTTCATATCGATTGAATGAGTATGCTACGCCTTTTTAGCATAGAGGCATCTCCGATCCAATTAACAATTTTGTTGCAAGTTGGTGTTTCCCTTCTTTTACATCTATGAATATTTTATTATTTCTCTCCTTCTAGATGGTGTATTTAGTGGTAGTGAAAGCTACTTTATAAAGAGTTGATCTCATTTTTACTTTGCCTTACCCATCAAATGTATGGAAGTTCATTCTTTTCTTAGCCAAGTAGATTTCCACCACAGATTCATCAAGGATTTCTTAAAGACAACCTTTCCTTTATACAAGCTGTTATAGGAGGATTTCCTTAAGTTTATCAACAAATGCAAGGATGTGTTTGACAAATATAAGGGGCTATTAACTTCCCCACCAATGATTCAACCTCTGGACTGGAGCTTTTCCTTTGATATTATGTGTGATGCTAGTGATAATGCAATATTGGTTATTCTAGGACAAAATTGAGAAAAGTTGCATATGCCATCTACTCTAATTCTAAAACTTTGAATTTGTCTTAATAAATTTATTCTTCAACTGAAAAAAGCTTTTATTTGTTATGTTTTCTTTAGAAAAAATTTTGGTTGTAATTTCTTAGTGCTAAAGTTATTTTTTACTTTAATAATACATTTTTAAAGTACTTGCTCACTAAGAAAGAAGAAAAGGCCACCCTAATAAGATGGATTCTCCTCCTCTATGAGTTAGATATAGTAATAAGAGATAAAAAAGGAGCAGATAATGTGGCTATTGATCACTTCATTCACTTGGTCTAAGAGGAAGATGTTGTTCTATTGATAGAAACATTTCTAGAAGAAAAATTATTTTTTTAACCAATTCTACACCTCTATGGTATACAAATATTGTGAATTTTCTAGATGCTAACAAGTTACTTTGTCAAAGGCTCAGAGGGAGAAGTTAAAGAGTGAAAGTACGTACTAATATGGGTTGACCCTACCTTTGGAGGCATTATGCGGAAGAAATAATAAGAAGGTATGTTCTTGAGAGAGAGACATTATTTATTATGACTTTTTGTCATTTGTATGCTTATGAAGGGAACTTTAGATTAAAAAGGATTGTCCATACGGTTTTTAAGAGTAGTTTTTATTTTCCTTTATTATTTAAGAATGCATATGTCTTTTCAAGTCTTATAACATGTGTTAAGTCAAAAAGACTTCACTTCTATTAATTTTGGTGGCAATCAAATAATAATAATCTTAGAAATGTATGAACTGTTTTGATAAGTTTGTTAAGTGTGCAGAAAAATGTAAGTAACACTTAGACATCCCATATGATAAGTCAGCAATAGGCGATACACATCATCGTAGACTATACATCAACAACAGACGATACATTGATATCAGACGAAATTCAACAACAAACGAAGCACAACATCAGACGAAGCGCAATAATAGATGAAGTGCAATACCAAACAAAGAGACAATATTAGACGATACAAAAAGGAAGATACTCTAGAATGTCAGACAGTTGGTTAGTTGGAGTTAGATACAAGACTCAACTAGATAATAATTTTTAGAAGATTCAAGAAACAGTTTCTCAAGAAGACAAATGGACACTTAAGCTGCAAATACTAGTTCTAGTCGAAGACTAAAATAATGTTTTCATAAGAGAGAATTTTTTGATTATATAATACTTAGAGAAATTCTGTATTCAAAGTGTGAAATAAGAAAGCGAATACAACTGTAATGTAAAGCTAAAAAATATCTTTCTGAGAGAGAGAAAGAAAGTCTAGAGCCTAGAGAGGCTAAGATAACAGAAAGAATACTTTGTGAAAGAGACCTGAATAGGCTCTGGAAGGGTAAAAAGAATACTTGTAAAGTTCAAGGGTATAGTGAAATCTCAGACAAACTTTGAGGACTGGATGTAGCTAAAGTTTGGGGTGAACCAGTATAAAATCGCAACGTCTATTCTCTAACCCTTACTCTTTAATTTTCTTGTTGTTAGACAAGTAGATAAAATTACGTGCGATTTCAATACTTATCAACTTTAGTAAAGTGTTTTTGTATTCATATGATATTTGCAAAGATATTCAAGAAATCTTAAAAGATTAATATTTTTGAAAAGATTACACAATTCAAACCCCTCCCCCTTTTTCTTGTGTACTTTATATACTTTACGTGATTCATATATTAACAAGTAATTTACTTTAGTTGGTATCATAGTTTAGTTTCTAATAACCACCTTTATAAAGTGAGGAAAAAGATCCATAGTTGAATCACATGTTTTTTAGTTGAAGGTGCCTCGGTCATAAGACCTCCTGCATTCAATGGTGAGGATTATCATTATTGGAAGGTCAGGATGCGGCTCTTTATAGAATCCACACATATTGATCTTTAGGATATCATCTAGAATGGTCTATACACACCAATAGACGATGAAGGCAATATCATTTCTCGTGATAGATGGTCAGCTGATCAAAAAGCTCGATTTTTGTTAAACTCAAAGGCCAAGTTCTTTCTAAGTTGTGCCTTAAGCAGAAGTGAATATAATAAGGTTCATGGATGCGAAACTATAAAGGAAATGTAGGCCACATTATCCATTGCACATGAAGGCACAAATTAAGTGAAAGAATCCAAGATCAGTATTCTTGTATATCAGTATAAGTCGTTCAAGATGATAGAGGATGAGTCTATTGATTAGATGTTTGGACAATTTAAAACTATCATTAATGGACTTAAAGCTCTTGGGAGAATCTACGATAATCAAGAACATGTCAGAAATATTCTTAGAAGCCTTCCTAAAAGATGGAGACCTAATGTTACAGCAATATATGAAGCCAAGGACTTAAGCAAGTTGAAGCTAGATGAATTGCTTGGTTCTTTGAAGATACATGAAGTAGAGCTTGATGTAGAAGATAAACCTAAAAGAGATAAATCTATAGCATTAAAATGTTATGTCAAAATGACATTACGAGAATGATTTTTGATGAAGAACCAATAATAATGAAAGAAGAAAGTAAGACTGAAGCAGAAGAATATGAGACGGAAGGAGCGAAGTTAAAAATCAGACGGAAGCGCGAAAGACAAAAGTCAGACGATAGAAAGATAGACGGAAGGTGCAAAACAAAAGACAGACAGAAGGCACAAACCAAAAATGAGACGGAAGACGCGCAAAACAAAAATCAGACGGAAGGAAGTGAGACAGAAAAACTAATACCATGTCAGTTTAATAATCAGGATAAGTTAGTTATAGAACTCAACTGAATAACTGATTCTTGAAAGATTAAGAAACAAGAAGAAAAAAGCAGTTATCAAGAAGCAGTTAAAGACGAAGGCTATAAATACGAGTTGGAGTCAAAGACTACAGAAGTTAGAGATTTTAACAGAAGCTTAGCGAGTTAAGAAATATTATTGTGCAAAAAACTAAAGCGATCAATTATTGTAACAAAAGCTCAAAAATTCTTTTAGTTGAAAGAATAATAGATAACCTGAAGAGGCTAAGTGTAAAAGAATACTTGTTGTAAGAGACCTAAAGAGGCTCGGTATCAAAGAATACTTGTAACGTTATGAAAGATGGTGAAATCTCAGAAAGATCTCTGAGGATTGGACATAGCCCACAGTTTGGGGTGAACCAGTATAAATCAGCTGTGTCAACACTCTCTCAACTCTCAACTCTTAACTTTCTCTTAACTTTGTATTTTCAATCTTACGATTTTCATACGAGAATTCAGAAAATATTTTACAATATTGATTTTCAATAGTTTGAGAAAAGAACAAGTTTATTTTAAAGAAATTGTTAAAAAGGGGATCAGTGAAAAAGAATACACAATTCAACCCCCCTTCTTGTGTATTTGTATATCGTTTATTAAAGTCTTTACTAATTTGTGATTCACTTCAATTGGTATCAGAGCTTGGTGTCCAAGGATGACTGTAACAAAGTGTGGATAAAGATTCATGGCGGAGTCACAGATATACATAGTGGAAGGTGCCTCAGTCACTAGATCTCCTGCGTTTAACGGAGAAGACTATCACTACTGGAAAGATAGAATGCAGCTTTTAATCGAGTCTACTCATATTGACCTTTGGGACATAATAGAAAATCGACCGTACACACCGGTAGATGAAGAAGGAAATCCTATTCCACAAGTTATATGGTCTGCTAATCAGAAGGCGAGATTTCAACTAAACTCGAAGGCAAAGTTCTTTTCGAGTTGTGCCTTAAGCAGAAGTGAGTACGACAAAGTCCATGGATGCGATACTATGGAGGAGATATGGGATATGTTATCTATCGCACACGAAGGTACAAATCAAGTTAAGGAGTCCAAGATAAGCATTCTTGTACATTAGTACGAGCTGTTTAAAATGAAAGATGAACAATCTATTGATCAGATGTTTGGAAGATTTCAAACAATCATCAATGGACTTAAAGCTCTCAGAAGAAGTTACGATAATCAAGATTATGTTCGTAAGATTTTAAGAAGTCTACCAAAAAGATGGAGACTGAAAGTTACAGCTGTATAAGAAGCTAAGGATTTAAGCGTGCTAAAGCTTGATAAATTGCTTGGATCACTAAAGATACATGAATTTGAGCTCGATGCTGAAGACAAGCCCAAACGGGACAAATCGATAGCATTGAAGGTTGGACAGAAGAATCATAAGATTCAAAGGAAGAGGAATTCATCATCAAAAGCACTAAAGATTGAAGAATCCAGGAATGACGATTCCAGTGAATCAGATCAGGAGTCAAGTGAAGAAGATGATGAGTTATCTTTCATCTCAAAAAAGATCAGACATTTATGAAAGAAAAAGGCTAGAGGAAATTCATCCTTCAAGAAGAATAGCAAAGATGATGGAAAGATTGACAAGACATTCGTCATATGCTATGATTGTAATAAACTGGGACATTACAATTTAGAATGTCCATTACTAAAGAGAAAGCCAAAGAAGAGTAGAGAAGGAAAGAAAAGCATGATGGCAACCTAGGAAGATCTAGATTCATTTGAATCAGATACTGACTCAAAGACATTAGAATAAGCAAATATATGCCTAGTAGCCGAAGAAGAAAGTGATGAGGAGGTAACTTCGAAATTTAATGATTTACAGGATGCATACTCAGAACTACTAGAGGATTCTCATGCGATTCTGAAATAGTACAAACTGTTAAAGAAAAAGTACGTAGAAAGTCTAAAAAATACACAAGAGTTAGAAAGAAAGAAAGAACGTCTACTTAAAGAAGTAAGTAGACGAGATAAAGAAAAAGAGAGTTATAGATAGATCAGAAGAGATTAATCAGCTAAAGCTAAGGATTAACAGTCTTTCAGCTAATCTAGCATCTTTTACTGAGAGTACAAGGAAAATGAACGACATGTTAGGGAAGTATAGATACCCTAGTGATAAAACTAGATTAGGATTTACTAAAAATCATAATCAGTAGAAAAAGAAGTTAGCTTTTCATAAAAAGAAGTTTCATCAGTCACATTTTCATTAAAAATCTCATCAGTTGCATCATTATAATACTATGACATATGTAAGAACTAACCCTAAAGGACTCAAGAAAGTTTGGGTATCTAAAAGGCAAATAATATCTCTTACAGATATCCTTCCTTGGAAGAAGCAGCAAGCACCATTAGTACTTAGACAGTGGATGCTCACGACACATGATGGGAAGAAGGTCTATGTTCCCAGATCTTCAATATAAGAAGGGAGGATCGGTAACCTTTGGAGACAACCAGCAGGGCAAGATAATCGAAATCAGTAAAATCGGTAAAGATTCCTTTGCATGTATTGACAATCTGCTGCTAGTTGATGGTCTAAAACACAATTTGATTAGTGTCAGTCAACTATGTGATTCTGATTTTGAAGTGTCTTTCAATCAAAATTCTTGTGAAGTCAGAAACAAGGATGGGTATATATTCTTTTCTTCCAAAAGATGAAACAATCTTTACAAAATCAATTTAGAAGATTTTCAAAATCAAAATATTTCTTGTTTTATTTCAATTGAAGAAGAAAAACTGATCTGGCATAAAAAGCTAGGTCATGTCAGCTTTAAACATATTTCAAAGTTGATTAAACATTATTTGGTAAGAGGTTTACCAAAAATAAGTTTTAACAAGGATTTCTTTTGTGAAAGCTGTCATAAAGGAAAACAAGTT
>JANZLX010163522.1:0-14293 GCA_025531955.1 Erythroxylum orinocense
GTATGGCGTTCAATTTGGAATCATGTTGATCTGGTGCTGCATGTAGACCTGGACTTTGAATGGATAAATTTAACCTTTGATTCTTACTTTATGTGGCACTGGAATGCTAATATGTCGATGGAGCGGCCAATTTGGTTACCTGTGGAGACACATGGTTCAAACATGATTTCAGGGATCCAGTTTTCTGTAATGGAGAAGTATTTTTGTGCCTATAGCACAAAACTTCAGGCAGATCTTTGAATTTTCGTGTTGCTGAATCGAGCTCTCTTTTTATGGCCCCTATGCAGGGAATTTTACGTAAAGAAAAAGATGTTTTGTTAAATAATTATGTTTATCAAATTATGATAATCTTAATCAAATTAATATTAAAATTTAAAATTATGAACATACTTGAAAATTAATAGCCTCTTTTAAATTTAAGTTATAGAAGTATTTGTTAATTTTTAGTGTGTGATCTTCTCCTCTTACCAACCAATTCTAAATATAATATTTGTTTTATATTTCTCATATATATCTTGAATTGTGGAAGAATTTTGTTTGGTAAATTTAAAATGTTAGATCAAAATTTTTAATAACTACACACTCGAAGAAAATAATTGAAACAATAGAAACCCTTACAACAGATTTCCAAGTATCATGAAAGTAGTTGTTAAGAAATGCAATGATTCCTAGGCCAAAAGAGCATTTTTGTCCTCAAGGTTTACACTGAAATCTAATTTAGCCTCTAACGTTTCAGCGCATCCAAAATAGTCCCTGACGTTTGCAAAATATTCGGAATGAATCCTAAAACTCAAAACAACCATGGACTGATGGAATCAGTAAAGGAGTTGGATGTCCATCAGTTAAATGCGGACATATTTTTTCTAACCTGCTTTTTCTTAATTGTTACATTGAAATCCTCAAAAATTAACGTGAAAAATTTAACAATAGAGATGAGTCCTATTACATAAAAGCTTTCATTAGGGTATTCTCTCTCCTTTCTCAAAACCTTTAGTTAATTGCGCTCGCTCTAGGGTTAATTCCTTTCTCTTTTCCTGCTATTCCAATTTTTATTGATGATTAAATATGGGTTTGATTGCTTTATTAATCTTTTCGTATAGGTTTTTTAATTACACCCCCTTTCGTTTGGTTCTTGGGAATACATCAAGAGAGTTGAGTAATCCATTCAAACTTTGATTCTTAATCTAATTATATACAATTCTTGCATGCATATGTGATCTAGTATTAGGGATTTATATACAAGTCTTAAACTATGTTATTCTTTATCTATTCCTAACTTTTAAATTTTTCGCATTATAAATTTGTGCTTTCAAGAAACAACTTCATTTTTACAATAGGCTCCTTCTGTTTTATATCACAAGAGGTTTTTTTTCCCACTTTTTAAGCATTAATAGGCTCCTATCAATTAATAGACTCCTTTTATTTTTGAGCGTTAACAAGCTCCTACCAATTAACACCGCACTTGATTTCAGGGATCCAGTTGTTTGTAATGGAGAAGTATTTTTCGTGCCTATAGCACAAAACTTCAGGCAAATCTTTCAATTTTCGTGTTGCTGAATCGAGCTCGCTTTTTATTGTCCCTATGCAGGGAATTTTACATTAAGAAAAAGATGTTTTGTTAAATAATTATGGTTATAGCAAAAGTCATGTTTAGTCTTAATCAACTTAGTATTAAAATTTAAAATTATTAACATACTTGAAAATTAATTCTATTTTAAATTTAAGTTATAGAAGTATTTGTTAATTTTTAGTGTGTGATCTTCTCCTCTTACAAAAAAATTCTAAATATAACATTTGTTTTATATTTTTCATATATATCTTGAATTGTGAAAGAAATTTGTTTGGTAAATTTAAAATGTTAGATCAAAATTTTTAATAGCATTGGTAACAATATTAACTTTCTCATCAATGAACTACTTACATGTAAACATTTTTAACACGAAGGTCTTAAAGAACCTAGAAGAAGGCAGCCCTTAATAACTACACACTCGAAGAAATTAATTGAAACAATAGAAACCCTTGCAATAGATTCCAAAATGCAATGCTTCATAGGCCAAAAGAGCATTTTTGTCCTCAACGTTTACACTGAAGTCTAATTTAACCTCTAACGTTTCAGCACGTCCAAAATAGACCCTGACGTTTGCAAAATATTAAGAATGAATCCTAATGTTCAAAACAACCCCTGAACCGATGAAATCAGTAAAGGAGTTGGATGTCCGTCAATTAAATGCTGACATATTTTTTCATACATGTTTTTTTTTTAATTGTTACACTGAGACCCTCCAAAATTAACGTGAAAATTTTAAGAAATAGAGATAGGTCCCACTACATAAAAGGTTTCATTAGGGTATTCACACTCTTTTCTCAAAACCTTTAGTTATCTGCGCCCACTCTAGGGTTAATTCCTTTCTCTTTTCGTGCTAATCTAATTTTTATTGATGATTAAATAATCACTTTTCACCGATACAAATAAACAAAATCAAAATAAGACATCTTTGTTCAAAAGACAAGTATGAAATCAAAGTGAATTCTTCTAATAGATTTCTCTATTACACTCAAGAGTTTAAGGTTAAAGTGTTTCTCCCAAATCATCCTCTAATAGATTGCACTACCATAGGCTTGCAAATTCATCAATTATCATTCATTTGAATTACATGAGCTCATAGACCATAAGGACTTTATTATGGGTTGTAATGGGGCTACGTTCAAAGGTAAGGTAAAAATGGCAAAAGTTAATCACAAGTATTCACAAAGTACCAAACAAAGGGACACTCCAATTAAAATTCTGAGATAAAACATGAATAAAAAGGACTACAACTACTCATACTAAATAATCTTACTGTGCTTTATTCTTTTTCCTTTTTTCTTTTCTTTCTTCTTTCTTCATTTCCTTTTTCCCTTTTCTCTTTTTCTTCTTTTTTTGCTTGGATAAAGCTAAGAACAAGGGAGAACATTAAAAACAAGAGAAAATAATAGCAGCATAATTTAACAACACATAAATAGAAGTACCAATAAAAATATCTCAAAATACAATACAAAACAAAAGTCTCAAATTACTCAGTGCTTTATGCAACTTGTGATAGGGTAAGGCTAATGGAGTTTTTTGGTTTCACTGTAATGTGATTAATTGAAAAACAAACAAGATTAAAGGCTCAAAAGTGTTTACAAAGGGAAACTAACTAGGTGGGTCATTTTTAAGTTAAAGGGTGTAAAAACAAAGAAAGGCCTTAATCATTTCCATAAACCATATAATCAAACAAATTCAATCTGGTTCAGTGTAAGTTCTGAAGGCAAGCCTGATTAGAGGAGCATCACACAATACAAAGAAAATAGAATGACATAAAGATGATGTCATTGAGGCTCAAATCCACTCACATGTTTAATTCAAGAATTCACTTTAATTCCATAAATTATCTCATGACTCAAATGTCAAAATTTTGACTAAGTATATAAGATCAGTTATTGCAATTAATCCACATGATTCACTTTAGACTCATATAGCCCAATTTAACTTCATGCGCATAGTTAATCTCATCCAAACTAATATGATAAAGCTTGATGGCTTAGCATACATCACAAGCATGCGAAAATTGAAAAAAGTCACACATAAAAACCAAAAAGATCACACGCATATACTCTATTTTCTTCCCCCACACCTAGACCAATGTTGTCCTCAACCTTAGGACATAAGATTAAAGAAGCAAAAATATAAAAGAAAAGAGGAAAGAAAGCTTCTCTATTTGTGACTGCCAAAATTATGGTGTTGGTGGGTATGAAGGTTGAAATCCTTAGTACTCCCAATAAGCCATCAAATTATGCTCCATGCGGTGCATTATGTGTTCGAGGCGACTGAGGTGGTCATCCAAATTAGCATGAGAAGGTTGGTGACTACTTGGTTCAGTTATTGAAACTTGACTTTTTACGGTTAGACAGGGAATAAAAAGAGTAGTTGGGCCCAAATTTGTGAAACTTAGTCGTCCATGGTCGAGATTTACAATTCCCATCCTGTGCAAACAATCTAAATCCAAAGGTTCCATACCACACGCCACATTCATGTCAGTATTATTAAGACCTAACAAATCCAAATTTATGGCCAATTGCGCAATATAGGAGCCGAGAATCAAAGGTTTAAATTTCTTATTTCACACAAATTGAAATTATGTTAGAAAACAAAAACCTAAATTAACAGGAATGTGTCTATCCATACATCACAGAAAATAAAATTCCACTTTAGAAAATGTCTCGGCAGAATCCCGTCACCCTAAAAATTTATATGCTAAAAGTCGATGAATAATTTTAAAAATAGGATTTCTAAAAAATGAACTTTTAGAAACACTAGCATTGTAAGGATTAGGATCAACAGACCATTAGATCCATAATTCCGACACATTAAATTCCTTATGATAATCACGTCTAGAATTGATAAACAACTCATTTTTAATTTCATCGGCCGAAACAAATCCCATAGCCACATTGAAATCAACAACCGATAACTCAAACTCTTTTTCCATAATTCCTTTCGTAGACACATCAAACTTTTTATGAGAGTTAAATTAAAATGTGATGTAAAATTCCCTTGTCAATTCAATAAAGGTAGGGCAAGTAATTCTAGCAAACACACTCCAAAAAATAGGACCCATCATTTGCGCAAAGGAATTATGGAATGATAATGCTTCAAGAGTATCAGAAAGAATACACTTACAAGGATAGATTTTCCTTTGACTGAATTGTTGAAAATGCTTTGTATCCTCCGGGAGCTAAAAAGAGGTGAATCCACCACTTTGTGTACAATGGCTATGGTTTCCAACTTCCTTCCCTTTCTTTGTTTTGTTTCGGGTGGATGGTCCTGGTGTGGTATTTAAAACAGGTGGTGCGACTTGAGTGGGTACTGCGGCAGTGGGTGTGGTTGTGGTGGGTTTCAGTGGAGATGAAATGTCACCAAAAGACATAACTGGTGAGGCCAACCTTCGAGATTTACTCTTCCTTCTTGGCATGATTCCAAACTTCGTGAAAATGCAATCTTAAAATTGCAAAAGAGAGAACACGAAACTACAAAATCGTGATTAGGGCTAGGTGGGTTAGGGTGAATGAAAAATTAAAAGAGTGGGTGTTGTTTGAAATTGAGGTGGGCATTCACAATTTCACATAATGGTGTAAGGCTTTCAGTGAGTAAAAGAAGAAGAAACGAGCAAAAGAAGAAGAAGGAAAAAGATAGGTGGTAAAATGGTGGGACCGGTGGGAAGAGAAAAATTTTTGTTTTCTGATTTTTTAAATAGACAAAATAATAAAAATTGTAGAAAAAGAACAATTCTAAATTCTAAATTACTTAAAATTGAATTCATAAATAAAACAAACCTAATAAAAATGAAAATGGAAACCGCTGAAAAATAAAAAGAATAAACAAACTTGAAAATTTTTCAAGTTGCCCCGAATGTGCTTCTTTTAAGTCTTTAGCAGGACATGTTTCTCAATGCTTACCTAATTAGAGATAGGTTGGGGATACCAACTCTATTTCTTCCATGCACTCAACTGAAGAGTTCTCATAGTATGGTTTCAAGCGGTGTCCGTTAACTTTAAATATCTTAGAAGTTTCCAAACGTTGAATTTCTACCATACCATGAGAAAAACGTTAGTAACAATAAATGGCCTAAGCCAATGAAATTGTAATTTTCCTGGAAATAACGTAAACTTTGAATGATAAAGAAGAACTTTTTGTCTTAATGAAAATTGTTTCCGAGAAATCATTTTATCATGAAAAGCTTTAGTTTTTTCCTTATAAATTTTAGCATTTTCATACGCTTCATTACGAATCTCTTCTAACTCTTGCAATTGTAACTTCCTATTATTACTAACTTGTACCTGATCCATGTTTAACTACTTCATAGCCCAATAAGCTCTATGCTCTATTTTCAGAGGTAAATGACAAGGCTTACCAAAAACTAACCTATATGGCGACATGCCTACTGGAATTTTGTAAGCAGTTCGGTATGCCCACAAGGCATCGTCTAATCGTAAGCTCCAATCTTTTCTGTTTGGATTCACTACTTTTTCTAGTATGAATTTGATCTCCTTGTTGGACACTTCATCTTGTCCAATTATTTGCGGATGATAGGCTATAGAAACTCGGTGTGTGACACCACATCTTTTTATCAAAGTCTCAAAAATCTTGTTGTAAAAATGGGTCCCTTGATCGCTAATGATAGCTTGAGGCATTCTGAACCTGAAAAAAATGTTAGATTTAACAAAATCTATAATAGTTTTAAAATCATAAAATAAAGTAGCCTTAGCTTCAACCCATTTCGAAACGTAATCCATAGCAAGCAAAATGTAATTCTTACTAAAGGAAGAAGGAAAAGGACTTATAAAGTCTATTCCTCAAACATAAAAAATCTTACATACTAGGATGTTAGTAAGTGGCATTTGATCTCTCGATCCCAAGCTATATGATCTTTGACAATGATTGCAAGACTTGCAAAACATATATGAATCATAAAATAACTTAGGCCAAAACAGTTCACATTCAAGAATTTTTTCGAGCGGTTCTTTTGGGACAAAAGTTTCCCCCACAGATAGATGAATGACAAAAATTTAATATGGAAGGAATTTCATCATCTGTAACACATCTTTTAACAATTTGATCAAACAAAATTTCCAAAGATGAGGTTCATCCCAAATGTAATATTTAACCTCTCACTTAATTGTATCATTTTTAGCTTTATATAAATGATCACTAGGTAGAGATTTAGACACCAAAAAGTTTACTATGTCAACATACCATGGAATTGCCTATTGAATTGCAAAGAGACTTTCATTCGAAAATTTGTCGTGAAGAACATTTGATGTAATAGTTGGAGTGATCCTGTTTAGATGACCAGCCACCAAATTTTCAACTCTTTTCTTGTCGTGGATTTCAAAATTGAATTCTTGAAGAAGTAAAATCCATCGAATAATCTCAGCTTGGCTTCTTTCTTATTCACCAAATATTTCAGAGCTGCATGGTCTGAATAAATGACCCCTTCGTGGCCAACAGGTATGATCAAAACTTCTCCATCCTAAAGACTATGACTCTTTCTCCATCGTGGAATGATTCTTCTAGTCATCATTAAGTGTCATGGATGCATAATAAATAACATGAGGTACCTTGTCCACTTGTTGCCCCAACACGACGCCAACTGCATAATTCGAAGCATCGCACATTAGCTCGAATGGCATGCCCCATTTCGGTGGCTGAATAATCAGAGTTGCAATAAGTCGTTCCTTAAGTTCATCAAATGAAATCTATCATAGTGCATCAAAATCAAACTTCACTTCTTTTTGGATCAATCTACACATAGGTTACGCAATCTTTGAAAAAACCTTGATAAATCGTCGATAAAGTCCTGCGTGGCCAAGAAAAGAACGAACTTTTTGCACAGTCACGAGGTAAGATAAAGATCAAATAACATCTATCTTAGCCTTATCAACTTCAATTCCCCTAAAAGAGATAGTATGACCCAAAATTATGCATTGAACAACTATGAGATGACACTTTTCATAATTTAAAACCAAATTAGTTTCAATGCAACGTTTAAGCACTTTTTTAAGATTAATAATGCATGTTTCAAAAGACTCTCCATAAATCGTGAAATCATCCACAAAAATTTTCATGTAATTCTCCACAAGATTAGAGAAAATACTTACCATACACCTTTGAAATGTTGCTGGTGCGTTACACAACCCAAATGACATTCTTCGGTAAGCAAAGGTGTTAAATGGACATGTGAAGGTCATTTTCTCTTGGTCTTTAGCTGCAACCAAAATCTGGTGATACCCTGAATAACCATCTAAACAACAATAGTGAGATTTACCTGTAAGTCTTTCAAGCATTTGATCAATAAAAGGAAGCGAAAAATGATTTTTTTTCTAGTTATCGAATTTAGCTTCCTATAATCTATGCATACTCCCCAACCATTTTTAACACTAGTTGGTATTAACTCACCATCGCTATTTTTAACCATAGTTACCCCAATTTTCTTCTGCACTACCTGGACTGGACTTACCCAATTGCTATTTGAAATTGGATAAATGATGCTAGCATCAAGAAGCTTCAAATTTTCTTTCTTCACCACTTCCATTATGGGTGGATTCAGATGACGTTGGGGTTGCCTCACCTCCTCCACTTCATCTTCCATCAAAATTCGATGCATACAAATGGTGGGACTAATACTCTTTAAGTTGGCCACTGTCCAACTAAAAGCTTCCTTGTGCTCCCTTAGCACATGAATCAACTGTTTTTCTTACAAAATAGCAAGTTTATTAGAAACTATAACAAGTAACGTGTCTTGCTCACCTAAAAAGATGTATTTCAAATGGCTAGGCAAACTCTTCAATTCTAAATTTGGTGGCTGGAACAACGATGACAATAGCTTGGTGCTACTTTTGGACATCTCCATATACGGTAGCTGCTTCATCACTAGTTTCGTATCCTCCATTTGGCATAATAGCATTTCCATGTTGTTATTGGACAACACCAATTCCTTGCTGTCCCTCCACCGTGTTGCTTCTCCTATCTCTAAGATTGTCTCAAGTTCATCTCAACCTCTCAAAAATGAATTTTTCTGTACCCATGTGTCAATAAAATCCACAAAAACAATAGGTTGTTCATCATCCGAAATTTTCATGGCATTGTATATATTAAACTTAATTAATTCACCATCAAATTCCATAGTCAATGACCCATCATGAACATCAATTTTTGTTCTAGTGATTTTCAAAAATGGCCTTCCAAATAAAAATGGGGTTGAAGAAGATGCATCATCAGTCCCCCATCTGTAAAATATAAAAATCAACCGCAAAAAGATATTCTCCACTTGAACTAAAATGTCCTCAAACACGCCCTTTGGATAGGCATTTGAGTGATCAGCTAATTGAATCACAACATTAGTTTCTTTAAGAGGTCCCACATTTAAAGATTTATAAACATCATATGGCATAACATTTATGGATGCACCCAAATCTAACATAGCTTTTTCAATTCTCAAATCACCATTTTGACATGCGATAGTGAATATACCTGGGTCTTGACACTTAGGTGGAAGCTTTTTCTTTTGTAAAATGGCTAAAGCATTCTCCCCCAATTACACTTTCTCATCAAATTTTAATTTCCGCTTTGAAGTGTAAAGTTTCTTAATAAATTTCGCATACCGTAGAATCTGTTTTATCGCGTCAAGTGGAGGAATATTTACCTGAACTTTTCTAAAAGTATCCCACATTTCCTTCTCTTGCTCTTCCTTTTTTGCTTTGGCAAATTGACTCAGAAAAGGGGGTGGAACAACCATATTCTGCAGAGTTTTTTAAGTTATTTTTTAATTTTCAGGTGCCTCTTTCGTTGCTTCTTCTTCTACCTCTCTTCTGGAAATTTTCAAATGTGGTTCTTGCAATTCCTTATCACTTCGCAATGCGATAGCCTTCGCACTTTGATTGGGATTGATCTTCAATTGTGCTGAAAAATTTCAAAAACTTTGCGCTTCCAATCGATTTATAACAGTTACCATTTGCCTAATTTGATTTTCAAGATTTTGAATACTAGCTTAAGTATCCAGCTGAAATGTCAAAGTGTTAGTGGCCAAAGATTGAACTATATCTTCTAAAGAAGACCTACCTTTAGAATTGGATGTCATGTGCTGATGTTGTCGAGGCACGAACGGTTGTCTAAATTATTTGAAATTCATGGCTGCTTATTGTCCTTGAGGATTCCCATAACACAAATTTGGGTGGTCGCGCTAACCCAGATTATAGCTGTTGGAAAATGGGCCATATTTTCTCTAATTTGGTCCAACAAAACCTCCCACAACATTCACTTGTTCTGCATTTTCCTCCTGCAAAACCATACATGCATCAGTGGAATGTCCTAACATCAAACATATTCCACATACCTTTGCTTCTTCTTTTTTCGTAACTGCAATTTGTCACACCAAAGATATAAGGTCATCCAATCTTTTCTCCAATGTTGTCACGTTCACTTCATTCACTTGTTTTGAACCATGTCCAGCACGTATTCCATATGGTTATGTATTGGAAGCTATAGTCGCTATCAAGTCCCTTGTGACTATCGATGTTTTGTCAACTAAAGCGCCACCGCTTGCAGCATCAATTATACTCCTATCGGTGAGCAAAAGACCTTTGTAGAAGTATTGAATCAACAACTGGTCGGTTATTTAGTGATGGGGATAGCTAGCTCAAAGTTTCTTAAATCTTTCCCAATATTCGTAAAGTGTCTCTCGCATATGTTATCGAATGCCACAAATTTCCTTTCGAATGTCAGTTGCTCTCGATGTTAGAAAATATTTATCAAGGAAAAGCCTCTTCATTTCAGTCCATGTTTGCTCATTTTTGTCGTCTGAATAGTACAAACAATCTTGAGCTTCATCTTTGAAAGAATATGGGAAGGCTCTTAGTTTAATTTGCTCTTCCGTCACATTTTTTGGCTTCATTCCCAAGCAAACCATATCAAATTCCTTCAAGTATTTGTACGGATCCTCTCCTAGTAGACCCATAAAAATAGGTAATAAATGGATCAACCAATATTTTAATTCAAACATATTGTTGTCATCGGAAAGTTAATGCAGTAGGGCTTTTGAGCATCCGAGGGCGCGTCTAGTTCACGAAAAGTGCGGTTTGTTAGTATCGGTTCCATTTTCTGCACTTGTTGCTGTTGTTTCATCTATTTTCGTAACCTTTTGGTTGTCTTCTCAATCTTTAAACCAAATAATAGTTGTGTTGTTTTGTCTATTCATATAAAATTCATATATAGTTGAGAAATTCCCTAATAATGGCGTCAAATTTTGGTACTGCTCTCACCTGCAACCAAATTAATACCAACTATAGCTATGAAAAATGTGGTTAGTAAAGATTTGAGATTGTTCCTACTTGAAATTTTAACGATAAAGATTCTACGAGTTCAAAACTAAAACAAAGTAAAGGGGGTTTTATTTCACGAAAATTTTAGAAAAAGATGATAAAATCAAAATTAATAAAAATAATCAAATCTGGAAATTTTAGTAAACAAACCTTAGTTTCAGGTCACCACGTTATCACACTAATATGGATCCTTGATATAAAATTCAGTCCATCAATAAACATTCATTGGGTGAAGCTTTTTCTTAAGTTTAAATGAATAAAAACATGTCTTCTAAACATTGTTATTAGTCAACAACTTAGATACGGTCGTAAGTTTAAATGATTAATAACTTTAAGAACTAAGAAACCAATGAATAAGACAACATATGTACGACATGCATTTAAATATCTTCTTAGAATTTTCGACTCTAACGTAAAGATAATAATCCTAATTGCCACATGTGATTAGCAAAACTGAACGTCATATCCTACTAATCTGGCTATTTAACGAATCAATTTCTAATTGCGCATCCTAGAAATCAGCCAATTCAATTGTAAAAATCAATTCAGAAGACACTTAATATTCATCAACGAAATAAACTTTATTTGAAAATCTCATACATAATAGATGATAATGTGGTTTCCCTCATCCAATAAAAAGGATTTAGCTACTCATAACGAAAGTGAAAACCAATAAAGAAATGATAAAATACAAAGCCTCTTCTGCCCATTTCTTCTCCTCCTCCTCCTCCCAACCTTCTCTCCCCAACTCAAAACCCCCTCTGTTGATCTTGTACCTGCAGAAAAATTATCATTTATAAGAGGTCAGAGGACTTGGAAACAAGTTGTAGGAGAAAAAAATGAAAATACTCTAGTTTTCTGCCCTCCAGTGGAATTGGAAGGAAAACTTATAGTTGCTCCTCCTCTAGAAACCTTACAAGAAGGTGCCAAATCCTGGGAGTCTACTTTAGTTGGCTTTTTCATGGATAAAAGACCAGCTTTCCCTGAGCTTCAAGCTTGGGCTCAAAGGAATTGGAAAGGGAGAGGATTATTGGAGGTGATGCTCACTGAGGAAGATAATATTATCTTCACTTTCTCTTCTACAACAAAAGCCCAAAAAATTATTGAAGAGGGTCCTTGACATGTCTCACAACTTCCACTCTTCCTACAAAGATGGCAGCCTGGGATGGAGCTTGAAAAGATTAAGGTAAAGAATATTCCCTTATGGGTTAACATTCATAATATTCCTTTGGAATATTGGATAACCAAAGGTTTGAGTTTGTTAGCTAGCTTCTTAGGGAAACCCTTATGTATGGATGAAAACACAGCCATGAGGAAAAGGGTAGGTTTTTCTCGAATGTGTATCAGTATGGACATTTCTAAAGATATGAAGGATTCCATTCCTATTTTAAGGCTGGCTAATGAGAACATACTTAGAGAGGACAAATTACTGGTTACTTACCAGTGGAAACCTTCATTGAAAGCTCAAGGCAAGGCATGGAAGTCTACTAAGAGAACATTTACTAGTGGAGATTTTTGGGAGTTGACTGGCACATCCAAACTAAATCTAGGCAGCATAGAGGAGGCAGGAAAGGTTGACCTGGTTACTACTATTCCTAACCCTGATCTTGTGGTCAAAGATCCCCTCACTCATGTAGATCATAATCAAATGAATCTGGGACTAAACTTGGTGCTAAGCAGTGGACCTGAAATTCCTTCTAGTGATAGTCACCACATTTAGTTGGATAAGGAAGTTCCAGTTCAAGAAGTTGGAGACACTACATTGGAGGATGGGGACTCTATACCCCAATAGCTGGATCTAATTCCCCATTAGTCCGGCTTATTGAAATGTGGAACCTTAGAGGATGATCAAATGGCCTTGAGGAAAAGCAATAGGAGTAGTACGAAAAGCTCCAAATTCAAAACTATCCATTCATGATAATGATAGTTTGGAATGTACGTGGAATAAATAATCCCTCTAAGCTGAATGCTCTAAGGGATTTTTTCCTGAAGGAAAAGCCTCAGGTTTTTTGTCTTTTGGAAACTAAAATTAAGGAAATAAACTTGCACAAGTTACATTGCTTGGGCAGGAAGTGGAAAATTATCCAAATCATTGTAGCCATGTCTATGGGAGAATCATTATTCTCTATGAAGCAAAATCAGTGGAGGTTAATGTAATTGAATCTTCTCAGTAGTTCATACACACTCTGATCTACTACAAGATGGCAAACTCTAGGGTGTTGTCCACTTTTGTATATGGTCTTAAACTTGGTTCTCAATGGGTTGAGCTATGGAATGCTATTATCCGGCTCAAGTCCTCCATAAGTTTTCCATGGTTAGTATGTGGGGACTTCAATACCACTCTCTATTGTTAGGAGGCTGAAGGTAATTGCAACCTACGTAATTACACCCCAGATATGCTTAAATGTGTGCAGGAGGTAGAGGTCACTGATCTGAGAGCTGAAGGCCACTTTTTGACTTGGTCCAATAAACAAACCTACTCTTGGAATATTAGGAAAAAGCTTGACAGGGCTTTAGTGAATGTGGATTGGTTGCAAACTTTTCCAAGAAGCACAACAACCTTTTTGGATCCGGGTATCTCTGATCATACTCCTATACGGATTGATAATATGTTTAACTCTCCAAAAGTTTGTCATCCCTTCAGGTTTAATAACTTTTTGGTTACTTGTGAGGGTGGGTTTTAGTGAAGCCATTGCAAAGGGTTTGGATTTTGCTTGTCTGGGGTCTAAGCAATACATATGCCTCCAAAAGTTGAAAGCTATCAAGCATGAATTAAAACTCCTTAATTCTCATAGAGGGCAGAATCTCATGAAGGATATTGCTGAAGCTATAGATAAATTATCTACTATTCAATCTGCTTTGGCTGCAGCCCCTATTGATGTCTCCCTAGTTCTAGCTGAAAAGGAAGCTTTAAAGAATTACTTACAATTGGTGGACCACCAACATTCTCTATGGAAACAGAGGTCTAGAGTTTCTTGGTTAAAAGATGGGGACAAATGCACCAAATTTTTCTTTAATTCAGTGCAAGCTAGGAAGAACTCAAACAAAATTACATCCATTATTTCTGAAGGTGGGACTGTTGTGGTAGGACAAGAGGAACTAGCTAAGGATGCCTTGTATTTCTATAAGAATATCCTAGGCACTGAAGGTTCATCCTCGGTTGAAGGGGATCTTCTCAGGCAGTTTGTCTCACCTTGTATTTTTGAGGATATGTGCTCTTCTCTGGACAGTCCTGTCACAGATCAAGAAATAAATAGGGTGGTTTTTGCAATGAATGGTTCCAAAGCCCCAGGACCTGATAGGCTGAATGAGTTTTTCTATCAAAAATCTTGGCCCTTGGTGGGGGGGGGGGGATAGTTAAAGAAGCAGTTCTTGAGTTTTTCCAAAAAAGGAG